>PKMM01020924.1:0-10790 GCA_002933915.1 Eutrema heterophyllum
ATGTCTAACTGACAAACTAATTATTATTTTAGGTGATAATATTATTCACAAACGAAAGAAGATCATAAAGTATCAGACTGTAAAATCTTAATGACCGAATAAAAATAATAAAGAAAACCCTCTGATTGAACCATGATCCGTTCGAATCAACGATTACGGAACCATGATCCGTCTGGATCAACGATTATGTTCAGTTCACGGTTATTTGCTGAGTTTTTACGGGTTTTATTGGATTTTATAGTATCGGGTTTTAAAACTATAACCGGACCAGATTGTTGTTTGGATCCCAGGTTTTAGAGTTATAAGCGGACTGGCTGGTCTGACCAGGTGCTGAAAACATTGCATTAAATCTATAAAAAAAAATATCATGTGCGGACGCACAGGTGAAAATCTAATCCGATTATTAAAACATACCAGCCCATTACGCCACGCATACGACTGTCCTGGTGTTGCGTCTGCGATCTTGCCGATTTTCTGGAGAAGTGGGTCCGACGAAGCCAATTCAGTCCAAAAATATGTGTTGGGCGTGAAGATGGCTGTGAGACAGGGGCTGTCAGCTCGACGAGACAGCGCATCAGCCGCTGCGTTTGCTGTTCCTGGCTTGTACGTAATCTCGTAGTCGTACCCTACAAGTTTTGCCATCCATTTCTGCTGCTCTGGGGTCATGATGCGTTGCTCGAGTAGCGGCGTAGAAATCACAAGCTACGTTGATCAGTCTGGATCGTGAAGCGGCGTCTGAAGAGATAAGGGCGTCATATGCGGACAGCAACAACAATTGCGAGCATTTCACGAGCGTAGGTAGACCAATTTTGTTTGGAGACTCCCAAGGATCTGCTCATGAACGCGATCGGACGCCTGTGCTGCAATAAAATTGCCCCAATCCTGTCACCAGAAGCGCATGTCTGTATGACAAACGGAGTGGAGAAATCCGGCAATGCAAGAGTCGGCGTAGTGGTCATAGCTGTCTTGAGGGTCGTGAAAGCTAGCTCTGCTGTCGTATCCCATAAGAACTTGCCTTTCTTCAACATGTTGGTTAGAGGTCTCGCGATAAGCCCGTAGTCTTTGACAAACTTACGGTAGTAACCCGTAAGACCCAAGAATTCCTGTAACTCCGTGATTGTTGTTGGTGCCGACCAATCAACCATTGCTTTGATCTTTGTCTGATCCACTTCCACACCATCGCCTGCAATGATATGACCGAGATACTCCAATTTTTTTTCCCAAATTCGCATTTTCATTCCTTGACGAACAAACAGTGTTGTTGCAGAAGCTCGAAAACAATTTTGACATGCTTCAGGTGATCTTCCCACGAATGACTGTAGACTAGGATGTCGTCGAAGAAAACAAGGACGAATCGACGGAGGTGCTCGCGGAATACAGAATTCATCAGGGATTGAAAAGTGGAAGGAGCGTTGCACAAGCTGAAAGGCATTACCAAATATTCGTAGTGGCCGTTGTGTGTTCGAAACGCTGTTTTTGGAATGTCAGGTGGGTGAACACAGACTTGATGATAACCAGCGGTAAGGTCGAGCTTGGTGAAAATGGTGGCACCGTGGAGCTCATCGAGCATGTCGTCGAATGTGGGGATCAAAAATGGATCTTTGATAGTCGCGGCGTTGAGGGCTCGGTAGTCGGTGCTGAACCTCCATGAACCGTCTTTTTTCTTCACCAGCAGCACCGGGGATGAGAAGGGACTTGAGCTCGGACGAATCAATCCGGCCTGCAACATCGCACGAACTTGTCGTTCGATCTCGTCTTTTTGGAAATGCGCATAACGGTACAGTCTCACATTCTTCTTTCAGCGCGATATTATGCTCAATTTCGCGTACTGGCGGCTGCTCCGTCGGAATTTGGAAGGTGATTCATCGCATCTGGGATCGTGGTTGGGCTTTCGTTGACATTGTGGATGGAAAGTGCAAAGCAGGCCTGACCCATTTTGATATCTTTGGTGATTTCTGCGGACTGGGCCTGAGAGATAAGTTTATGTGTAAGCCCATAAGTAATCCTTTTTTTTCCAGCCCATGAAAACTCCAAACTTTTGGCTTGCCAATCGCATATTGTCGGGCCCAATAGAGACAGCCATTGGATACCCAATACGAGGTCAAGTCTAGTGAGAGGAAGAACGAAAAGCTCAATCGGAAAATTGACGCCGCCTAACGCCATGTTAATATTCCGAAAAAAACCCCGACAGTGAAAGGGGTGACCGTCGGCGACTTTCACCGGGAAAGGTTTTATCGGCGTCATCTGCAGGTTCAATTGATTGGCGGCGTGCTCGCTGATGAAGTTATGGGTGGATCCACTGTCGATCAACGCAACCAAGTGCCGCCTGTTAATCTCCGTTGTGACCCGTAGCGTTGTAGGTGAGCCCCAGCCGGTGAGTGTCTGCAACGTGATTTCCGGTTCCTCCGTCTCATGGAAGATTTCATCATCGTCGCCTTCCATCAGCAATAGTTGGGACTTGCGACATTTGTGTCCTGGTGTGTAACGTTCGTCACTGCGCTTACGTTTCATTTCTTCCCAAGACAGCTTCTTCGGCGTTAGTGAGTTTGGATCTGGTGGTGTGGGGTGGCGCGTAACCGGAGGTGCAGGAAGGAAGGGTCGTGGTTGAGAAGAGGATGGGTAATTGCGAGAGCCAAATACCCTTCGTTGTGTCTGTAGGTTGTTGTCGCTCAATCTGGCTAAGTTGACGACTTCGCGCAGAGTTGTTGGTGAAAACATGCGGACAGTAGCGACAATAGATTCGTGCAGTCCGCCCAAAAATGTGCCGACAAGAGCTTCCGCCGACCAGTTGGTGACTTTGTTTTGTAGTCGCTCAAACTCCTGTTGATATGAACACATTTTTCAATCAGAGAATGCAAAAGTAGAAAATGTATTATTTAGAAGGTAAATAACAAAATATAAGAATTGTTAAGCTCCAAACCATAATCCTAATTCCTAATATTCGATATTAGGGACATTATGAAGATTTGGTTTGGTTATTGAAATGGGAAATTGCAGGAACATAATACATGGAAGTGATGGACCAGAGACAGCAAAAGATGAGATCAATCTGTGGTTTAAGCCTCAAGAACTTGTTTCTAGCTTACACCAATAACGCTGAGAAGTGGATCTATGGCAACAACTAAATCTCCTCTTTCTCTTGTCTTTTTTTTTTTATCAAATAAAGATTGTTTTTTTTTTCTTTAGCCAAACAAGAAAAACGAGAAACAGTTATTTCGGATACAAACACATCCTTGATTTTGATTTTCACGGCGAACTCAGTAATCAGAGCAGAAGCAATAAGTAATGGGATGATTGAATTATGGAATTCTTGTTTGTTTTGTCGTCTTGTTGGATCTTAAATATACATAGGTTGAGAATTAACGGATTTTTGCCGTACGTTTCTTTCCCTATCCATTACCAAATTTTACATGGAAGTTGCAGATTCTATGTTCATGGCTTAGTATATTTTTACAACTTATTGATTAACTTTTTAACATGCCCAGTTTTACGGCAAGGCTCCTAATCCAGGTGCTATTCACGGAATTACAAACAACATTTGGAGTAACAAGCGGAGAGACATCACTGTATCCAAGCTTTCAGATAAATTCTTCTTTATTTAAATCCCATGTCCGGTTACTAGGAAAAGAGTATTGGAGCAAGGGATGTGGCATATAGAGAATCAAGCGATGTTTGTGGGGAAGTGGGAACCAGGTCTGAACCCGGAGCCTCCAAAACTGACCTCAGCTCCGGTATGGGTGGACTTCCGAGGTGTTCCTCTCCAGTTCTTCTCAGAGGAGGCGCTTCAGCATGTTGCAGGTCTGGTAGGTGATCTTGTCCGTTGTCACCCTTCGACACTCAATATGACTAATCTAGAGGTGGCAAGAGTCTTGACTATCGTTGACCCTTCTAAGCCTCTACCAGAATGGATAAATGTGCGGTTCCAATCAGAAGCTACAACGAGAGTCAAGGTGTCTTCACCTTGGATGCCCCCGACTTGTGCCCACTGTAAGGAGTTTGGACACTCTATTAAGAGATGTCCTTTTGCCCCGATCCTTTGCTCTGTTTGTAAGTCAACCCAACACCCATCAAAATTATGTAAGAAGGTGAGGAAGGAACCTCAAAATACAGGGAAGCAGATTTGGGTAGAAGTGGATAAGGAAAAGAGTAAGACGAGGCAGAAGAGCAGAAATCTACAAGGTGACAAACAACTAAATCCTCCTAGTACGAAATAGTACGTAGGGAAGGGGAAAATGGTGGAGGGAGTTGGTTCTTCCAAAATTGTGATTGAGGGTAATCCATCTAAGAAGGAAGGGTTAAACAAGAGACATGTATTAATAGAGTCCTCATCTGAATCAGAGCCGTCTTCTTCTTCTAGCTCTAGTGCTGAATCTAATTCAGATGATAATGGCTACAATTCAGATGAGAATAGTAACCAATCATAGAAAGATGAAAACACTGATGACGGGGAGAGGTTTACTGTGGTAGTCTCTAAACGGCAGTTAAAGATTCTGAAGAAGAAGGGAAAAACCAGGGGCACAGGCCCCAATCACTTATAATTTTTATGAAGATCAATTTTTTCTGTTGGAATGTTAGAGGTTTCAACGATACAGTCCGTCGCAGTAGCTTCAAGAAGTGGTGCAGGCTTACGAAAGCCTCTTTTGGTAGTATAATTGAGACTAAAGTAAAGGAGCATAAGGCTCTCCATTATATTAGGCACTCTTTCCATGGTTGGAACTTTGTTGGAAACTATGAGTTCTCTACCCTGGGCAGAATTTGGATAGTATGGGATCCGTCAATTTCTCTAGTTGTTGTGAATAAGTCCAAGCAGTCTATCACATGTCTGATTTGGCTGCCGGGAATGACACATGATATTGCAGTTACCTTCGTCTATGCTGTTAATTTTAAGATTGGTAGAACGACTCTCTGGGATGAAATCAATCTGGCTGCACTAGACCCGAGAATTGCTAATATCTCTTGGACCCTTCTAGGCGATTTTAATCAATCGCTGAATCCTTGTGACGATTCTAAAATTTCCTCTCGGGTCACTAGGGGAATGATGGACTTCAGAAATTGTCTAGATACATCTGGTCTAGCGGATCTCTCTTACCGAGGAAATCACTTCACATGGTGGAATAATCAACTCCTAAATCCTTTAGCTAAGAAGTTGGATCGAGTTATTATTAATGACAAGTGGATGCTCTCCTTCCCCTTCTCTTACGCTCAGTTTGGGGAGACTATTTTCTCGGACCACAGCCATGCCTGTGTTAGTCTCGGAAGACCTCAACGGGTATGCAATAGACCCTCAAGTTCTCAAACTTTATCTCTTTCCACCGAGATTTTCTTCCTAGAATTTCAGAAAAATGGCAGCAGCTGGATTTTCCCGGGACAGCTATGTTCTCTCTAGTAAAGAAACTGAAGAGTCTTAAAGGGGTTATTAAAGATATCAATAGAGATCATTTCTCAAACTTGGAGAAGCGGGTTGAGGAAGCTCTTCATACTCTATCCAATTGTCAATAGGCTCTGCTATTGGATCCTTCTCTAGTCATAGCCTCTATAGAAAAGGAAGCAATGAAGGTATGGTCGGAACTAGCTGAAGAGGAGGAGAGATTCCTTAGGCAGAGGTCAAGAGTGAATGGGATCAAAAGTGGAGATAAAAACACGGCTTTTTTCCACAGATCTATGGCAGCTAGGAGATCCAGTATATAACCAGATCCATTATCTTTTGGATTAAACAGGGTGCAGATTGGATGAGCAGTGTGATATTCAAAATCATACTTTCTATATGAATCTTCTAGGAAGCTCAGTTCAGCCTCTTACCGACTCGGACCGCTCCCTTATTACTAATCTTACAAGACTCAAGTGTGATGCAAATGCTACAGCTATCCTCATAGCTCCAGTCTCAGCAACTGAAGTCAAGGCTGAAGTATTTTCCCTCCCTTTGAATAAATCTCCAAGTCCTGACGGTTATTCTGTGGAATTTTTTAGATCAGCTTGGGAAGTAGTAGGTAATGACTTCACAAAAGCAGTGCTGGAGTTCTTTTCTTCAGGAAAACTCTTAAAGCAAGTGAATGCAACTTTGATAAGTCTCGTTCCCAAGGAGCCAAGGGTTGATAGAATCACGGAGTTCATGCCTATTTCTTGTTGTAACGTTCTATACAAGGTTATTTCTCGAATCTTGACAAGGAGACTTCAGGCTATCCTTCCAGCAATGATATCCACTTCTCAATCCGCTTTTCTTAAGGGTCGAATTCTGGTGGAAAATGTGTTGTGCGCTACAGAACTAGTACAGGGGTTTAACCATAAAAATATTTCTAGAAGAGGGTTGCTAAAAGCTGACATTCGTAAGGCATTCGACTCAGTCAAATGGAGCTTTGTTTTGGAGGTGTTAAAAGCTGCAGAATTTCCACAGGTTTTTATCTCTTGGATCGAACAATGTATGTGTACAACAAGCTTCTCAGTGTGTATTAACGGGAGCATCCATGGGTATTTCAAAGGCACACAAGGTCTGAGACAGGGAGACTCACTTTCCCATATCTCTTTGTGATGGTAATGGAGGTGTTTTCAAACTTGCTAGAAAGTAAATTTTCAACAGGAATGATAGGATGCCATCCATTATGCAGAAATCCTAATATCTCTCATCTCTCTTTTGCTGATGATGCGATGATTTTTTATGATGGGAAGCCAAAATCTCTTGAAGGAATACTAGGCACACTAGACGAATTCTTGTGTTGTGTCTCTCAGGTCTTGGGGTAAACAAGGAAAAGTCTGCTCTGTTTACAGTGGGTTTAAACCCGGAAGAAAGTTTTGAATTTTCTGCATTTGGCTTCTCAGTATGGTCTCTCCCTATAAAGTACCTAGGCCTTCCACTCATGCATAGGAAGCTAAGAAAATCAGAATATTCCCCACTAATTGATGCAGTAACAGCAAGGTTCAATAGCTGGACGGTGAAAACTCTGTCTTTTGCAGGAAGACTCCAACTAATATCATCAGTGATCTACGGATCCATAAACTTCTGGCTCTCAGCTTTCTCTATTCCTCAAGGATGCCTGAAAAATCTGGAAAGTCTATGTAATAGATTCTTGTGGTCTGGTGATCTGAGCAAGCACACAGGGGTTAAAGTATCGTGGGCTCAAGCTTGTTTGCCCAAGGATGAAGGAGGGCTCGGTCTTAGAAATTTCTCTATCTGGAATAAGGTATTAAATCTGAAGCTTGTTTGGCTGCTATTTGCAAGAAGTGGATCTATTTGGGTGGCATGGAATAGGGAACATAGATTAAGACGAGATAACTTATGTTCCTGTGAAGAGAAACCCTCATCTTGGTGGATCTGGAAATTTCTCCTCAATCTCAGGCCATTAGCAAAGAGTTTCTTGAGATGTGAAGTGGGAGATGGAAATTCTTGCAGTTACCGGTTTGATAATTGGTCGACATTAGGACCTTTGATTGAATTTCTCGGTCCGAGCAGAAGCAATAAGTAATGGGATGATTGAATTATGGAATTCTTGTTTGTTTTGTCGTCTTGTTGGATCTTAAATATACATAGGTTGAGAATTAACGGATTTTTGCCGTACGTTTCTTTCCCTATCCACCAAATTTTACATGGAAGTTGCAGATTCTATGTACATGGCTCAGTATATTTTTACAGCTTATTGATTAACTTTTAACATGAACCCATTCATAATAATACATTTTAACAAAACTACGGAAATTAGAGAAAGCCTCCATAAACAATAATAATAATAACAATAGACGCCAAATTCCATGGAAAATCTGGAAGCATAACTGATCCTGAGATGTTGATGACATATAATACATTACTGATAATCAAGAGAGAAAGAAGAACTCAAAGTTCTAATATAATATAATAAAATAATAACATAAAACAAGTACTAGAATCACCAACGATAAACCAAAAAGGCCACTAAATGATAAAAGATAGTGAAGATGCGATGCATCAGATGAGCTGAAGCAGCTCGCCGGGAAGTCCACTCGGTGCCGGCGACATTTATCAACAATGAATGCCATGAAAGTAGCAAACAGCATGATTGCTATAATCAATGGGAATGCAAAGATGTAGAGGGTCCCAAATATAACTCCGATTTCGCCAGTTGGATTCGGGAATATAGTGGCGTACGATGCTAACATAGCGACACTTAAAGCTGCCGTTGAACAATAGATGAACTTCCACATGGGGAGTCCAATTATGAGGATTATGATCACATATAGAGATGATAAGAAGGCAAACCCGTTGAAGACATTAAAAAATAAGGCTTTGTCGAAAGACATAGTCATCTGCCCAGCAGAGTGACTTAAGGAATCATCCTGCCAAAATCCGCCGGGAGGACTAAGACCAACCTGGTATGTAACTGTCGCTAACAGTATAGCCACCACAAGTATTTCATCATGGCGGTTGCTAGTGTCTAGAGACATGTGTCTAGTCATGCTCAAATTGCTCAGCCCCAAGAGATTGTTACGTTTCTCAATAAACGATAGATTTTTGCTCAAATATCCCGCAAGAGTCGTTGCGGAACGACCAAGTAGTCTTTCTTTAGCACTGTGGAGAAGTCTTCTTGTTTTGGGGAAACAAGAAGATTGGTGAGTTTGAAGAATGTCCATCGCGGTTTTGCCATCCAAGTTCTTGGCTTTTACCTTAACGGTTTTACGCAGCAATTTCATGACCTGCAAAAATTGAGCACACCTCATGCATAATTCTAGGATGAAGAATCCCACACTGATAAATGATAAGAAAATGAGCCATAAGAAAATATAAACTAAGGTCAAGGGATATGCTCCCACTTATAGACACAGAAACCCATGTACTTTCGCAAAAACTAAATCGAAGAAAGCAAAGTCCCATATCATGAGAGCATACCTATCCATTTTAATGAGCAAACAGCAGTGTCTGAACAAGAATTTTGAGGAAAAAGAGAAACTAAATGATAAGAGAGACATTTACCTCAGTCTGATTCATTGATGCAGCAATATGGAAGACTGTGTTACCATCTTCATCCTTCCAGTCCAAGATTTCCTTCCTGTTAACTCTCCTGATCCATCCATACAAAACCTTAAATGCCATAAGCTGCCGGTTCTTCACGGCAATGTGCACAGCTGTCTCACACTTAATCGTCAAATCTTCTACGGAAGAAGGACAGGCGATCAAGAACTCACTCAACAACTCTGCATTGCCGATTAGAGCCACGTGATGCAAAGGAGTAATCCTTCCTTTTCCCTTGATGCTGACTAAGCTGCTGTCAATTGCCACAAAACCTCTCACCATTCGAATGTGGTTGTTTTG
This sequence comes from Eutrema heterophyllum, assembly GCA_002933915.1. NCBI lineage: Eukaryota > Viridiplantae > Streptophyta > Magnoliopsida > Brassicales > Brassicaceae > Eutrema > Eutrema heterophyllum. The sequence continues at coordinate 9,275 of PKMM01020924.1, forward strand.
CAGGGCTAAATGCATCGGGCTGAAACCTGACACGTTCAGCTTCCAAGCAAGCAACGGCTTTAGGGTCATTAACTCCATGGCAAAATGAGTTTGCCCTCTTTCGGCTGCAATGTGTAGTGGCGTCTCCAATTGATCTTCTGCTATCAAATGGTAGAGTCTTTCTATATCCCCATCTTGAGCCGCCTTCTTCAATTTCGCATAGATATTTTCATCTTGAGTGCTCATACTCGAACTTCCACACAGATTTGCATCTTGAGCTACCATATCTGATACTATATTGACATCCACAACAAACGACATAACTTCACTGGTCAACAAGGGTTCTGCTGCCTCCACAGTTTTTTTTTTTTTTTTTTTCTTAATTTTTGGCTCCTGCAACACATGCTTAAGTAGAAACACACAAAGTCTCCAATCAAATATGTTACGTATGAAAGACTTTGATTATTTTAATCTCAGACCACTCATTTTCCTCATGAAAGATGTCGTGATAAGAATGTGGTGAATTTTTAAGCAAAGACTTTGATTATTCTAAGTCTCCGATCATATGCATGTCTCACTCATAAGCTAAGCTTTTGTGGTGAATTCTACCCAAGGGTTTTTGTGGGCTTGGTTTGGTCCCAATTCTTACCACTTTGATCATTTCAATCTCAGACCACTTATTTTAGATAGGTTCCACATCAGAGTGGTAGAAACCCATCAAGTATTTTGTCACTCAGATGTCGAAATCTTGCAAACACAACACTATTGCGACAAAAGATATTAGAACTAGGAAACCAAATACTACAAAAGAAATTAACAAGGCCAAAAATGAATAATTATGAATTTCATTTTCTAACAGAGCGATGGACATATAAATAATGGACAGCGAAAGATTGTGCCCATACCAAACACCAAAGAAATGAACAGTCATATGATGTTCATTACATCTACGGTTGCTGATATGAACACATTTTTCCATCAGAGAATGCAAAAGTAAAAGACCTTAATTGAGTCATTTCTTATGCTTATAAGCTTTTTGGGTCATCTTTCTCTCTAAGCGGGTCCATGAAAAAGGCTGTTCCACTTGGATAATACTTCTCTGGGACATTTCATCGAACACTATACTTGCATTGGTCAAAAACTTGTGAATTTAGACAAAAGTAACACAACGCATGGATTCCAGTCTGATTGCAAATGTCTCCTGTTATAATTCACCTCCCATGGCATTCATAAGACTTTCAATCCGTGCATTCGCCATTGATTGGAGAGGAACCTGAGCTCCTGATTCCACTTGTTGCGCTTCATACCACGAATTCATTCCCACAAACGCACCAAAAACATGCTTCTCACACTTGAATCTCACACCCTCAATAACACGAACTGCGATCGAAGAAACAGAGAATGTAACAGAGATAGACGCAGATATAGAGACAGAAGAAACAGAGTAATGCCAGAGGAAGAAGAAGTTTGACACAAGATCCTTAACGTCTTGGGTTGAAGAATCAGAGAGTACAATTACAAAGAGAATAATCAAAGA
>PKMM01020986.1:0-61368 GCA_002933915.1 Eutrema heterophyllum
TATTTCGTTTTATTAAATCGAACTCGTCGGAGTTTACAAAATATTCGAAGATCGGTACTGAGATCCATACTGAATCTCGAGCTCTCCTTTTCTCTCCCCCCTCCCTTTTCTAATGTAATCGAGATTTCCTTATTTATAAGCCTCTTCGGCGGCTCCGACATATCCCGGGAATTCGGGAAAAAGTTCTGTGAATCCCGGATTAATATCCTAATTGTTCTTCCTTTTTTCGTACTTTCCGTAAAGTTCCCCGACCGCGCTTTCCGTAAAGGTCCCCGACCGCACTTTCCGTAAAGTTCCATGAATGCACTTTCCGTAAAGTTCCGCTAATTCCGGAAGTGGGTTCTGATTATGACGGGTTGATACCGACGCTCGGCATGTTGCAGGTCGGTAACCGTATGTTGTTCTTTTCTTTACCGATCTCAGACCGTGGTCGATCGGATTTAGACGAACCGATCTCGGTACCGAGGTGAGGACCTGAATCTTATATTTACAATCGATCATGATAAGTTCGGCTTGATTTAAGTTCGATGGGTGTTGCTTTGCGAACTTCCTTGCCGATCTTGAACCGTCGTCGATCGGTTCGTGGTTTGCCGATCTGGATTCAAGTTCGGCAATCCTTCGGATTCTTTATCGAGCTTGTCGGTTGTCAGTCTTTCGTGGACCTTTCTTTCAAGTTCGGCGGTCGGCGATCGTTTCGTGTTCTTCTTCTGGGTTCGAACTGTCGTTAGCCGTGGTTAATTGGGTCGGTCTCGGTTCATGCCGGGCTAAACCGGAGAGTGCTAAACTCACCACCAACAGGGGTGTCTCGCAAAAGTCGCAGTACCACTTCCTAAAAAGGTCACAATTAGACTTAAGACGGTGGATTGTATTTTCATCGGATACGCACACAACAGTAGTGCTTATCATAAATCAGACATACCAAACATCCAAGTTAATACAACCATGGAATCAATGAATGCTTCTTTCTTCGAGCACGTGTTTCTATGTAAAGATAAAAATCAGAAACGAACTCGTGAAGAAAAAGATGCAATTACCTCTGTAAATGAGGCAAGCACTTCTGGCACATCTTTGGATGATGCAGACAAGGTTACAAATGCACCTAGATGTAGCAAAAGAGCTCGTAAGGAAAAATCTTATTGTGAAGACTTCTTAATGGTCTTTCTTTTAGAGAATAAACCGCGAAGTTTCACTGAAGCCATGTCTACATGATATCACTGTATTTTACCACCTCGAGTCTCATATCTTCTTTCGTTTTCCTTGTGTTTCATCTAGTTTTAATTATATATACATTGCATTTAGTTCCAAAGCGAGTTACGTTGCATTTTAGATGTCCTAGGTCGTTTTTGTGTTCTTTTGGCTTGCTGGAGCATTTCTCAGGTGTTTGGGAGTGACTTGGATCAACTTGGATAAAAGGAGACGATTGAAGCTCGAGGAAAAACCGCAAAGATCGAATGAAGAGCGAGAAGACCGAGAATCAACGTGCGATCGGTTTGCAACCGATCGCAGAAACCGATGTCAAGAAAATCAACGCACGATCGGTTGTTAACCGATCGAACAACCGATCAGGACTGTGATACGAATTTTGGCTTGACTTTGGGACCAACCCCTTTTGTAATATATTCAACACTTGTTTTCTCTTTCTTACTAACTCTCCACAGACAAAAATATCATCTCTGCTTCTTTTTACTGTTCTAGAGAACTTATTTCTTCTCTCCTCTTGTGTTCATGAAAGATTCAAGATCTACACCATTTTAGTGAAGATTTTCTTAACTTCTTTCCATCAATCTTCTTATTTTTACTATGTCTTGCTTTTGTTCGGTTTTGTTTTGTGGTTTAGTTATGTGTGAGTAGTTTCTTGTATTCTTATTGTGTTGTTCTTGTATTCTTACTGTGCTGTTCTTTCTCTCTGTGGATTCGATCCCTAAGTACTCAACGACAAACCGTTATGATTGCGGTAGTCTACACATTAGGGTAATTGATGTGTTGGAAACGACTAATCAATTTGGCGCCGTTGCCGGGGACATAGCAATAGCCATTAGGATTTGGATTTATCTAAGTCTTAGTATTTTTTTTACTTTGTTAGTAAACTACTCTGTTTTGTTTGCTCTGTTTTTGAAGGTGTATGCACACAAGAAGTCAAGGACAAGAGAACTTACAACCACTTGTGCTAGACATTCGAAGTCACGAAAGAGATAATCAAAGAGCAACCAGAGAACGTGCTGAGCACGTGAGAGGTCTAGGCATGGACGCACAACGAAATGATTCTCCTCACCTAGAAGAGAACCAACCGCCACCACCACTAGACGAAGTCCAAGGAGTGGGCTTAGACCCGAGGCAGCCAATCCATCCTCCTAGACAGCCACAAAGAATTGGTGCCTTCGATGAACCCACTACGCAAGGGGTTCTAACTGGGATAAGGCCACCACCATTTGCGAACAACAACTTTGAGATTAAATCAAGTCTCATTAACATGGTGCAGAACTCAAGGTTCTTAGGGATGGCTTTGGAGAACCCGATCGACCACATCGATCAGTTCGACCGTCTTTATGGGACGGTAAAGATGAATGGAGTCTCGGAGGACGTTGTCAAGCTAACTCTCTTCCCATTCTCTTTGGGAGACAAGGCTGCTCAATGGGAGAAGAGTGTGGTTACTACCACCATACCAACTTGAGAGGAATGCAAGAAGTAGTTCTTGGTGAAGTTTTTCTCGAGACAAAAGACAGCAAAGCTGAGAAACGACATCACAAGTTTCAAGCAAGGAACCAATGAGTCGTTTTATGAAGCGTGGGAGAGATTGAAAGGTTACACGAGAGCTTGTCTTCACCATGGAGCCTCCAAGGAAGCACTTCTCAGGATCATACACCGCGGAGTTCTATAGAAATACCAACTAGCTTTGAACACAGCAAGCAATGGGAGTTTTGCTAGCCAAGACGTTGTTAATGGAGAGATACTAGTTGAAAATCTAACTCAAAGTGACCAAGGCTATGGGGGTGAATATGATCGAACGGTGAGGGATACAAAGTATGAAGATCAAAGGTTCAAGGACATTAACGATAAGTTGGACAAAGTTTTACTTGTGAACCAAAGATCGATCAACTATGTGGGAGAGTTTGAAGGGCAGCAACAAATTTACCAAGAAGTGGTAAAAGAGGGAAGTGAAGAATCCCAAGAAGAACTCAACTACATAGGAAACCAAGGAGGATTCAACCAAAACTATCGGAACTATCCGAATATATCTTATAGAAGCAACAATGTGGAGAATCCTCAGAACCAAGTCTACCCCCCCTCAACAGAAACAACAAGGACAAGGGTTCCAACAACAAGGTTTCCAACCTAGACCTTTCTTCTATTCGAATCAAGGAGGTTTCAAGCCAAATCAAGGAGGTTTTCAAGCAAACCAAGGGAACTACAACTCAACCTACCAGCAGAGCTACCAACCGAGACCAAATAACAACCAAACTCAAGGAGGTTCATCGAACCAAGGTGCACAAAACGATGTGCAAAGTATGCTCCAACAGATTTTGGAAGGCCAAGCTAAAAGGCAAATTGAACTTACCAAGAAGATGGTGGATATCAACAACAAGGTCGATGGAGTGTACAACGAGCTGAACGCGAAAATTGAGCACTTGTCAACACATGTAAAAGGCCTGGACACCCAGATTGCTCAAGTTACCTCAACATCGAAAGGACCAAGCGGAGTTTTGCCCGGAAAGCCCGAAGCAAACCCGAAGGAATATTGCCAAGTAATCACATTGAGGAGTGGAGCTGAGCTACTAACAGGGGAGCAAACCGTAGTAGAGGTTGAGGAACCAAACCAAGTTGAATTCGAAGATTTTGGTGAAGTTTTGCATGACCAGGAGGCTGGATCGGTTACACCGATCGGTTGCCATCCGATCGGTTGCCATCCGATCAAGATTACTGAAATCGGTTCTTCCGATCGGTTGCGAAATATGCGACCGGTTATTCCAAATCTTCGATCGGTTTGAGATCGGTTGCACAACTGATCGCACACCCTGGATCGGTTGACAACCGATCCGAAAAACCGATCCCGGCGCAAAATGAAGGGAATGATGCTTTTGATGGTCTGATTTCTGACGTTCAAGAGAAAAAGAATGAAGGGGGATCATCTGGAATCATCAAAAAGAAAGTGGATTTCATTCTTCCACCATACGAGCCAAAAATCCAATTTCCTGGAAGATTCAAGAGGCAAATCATGGACAAACAATTCAAAAAATTCAAAAAGATCATGAAGACGGTTCAAGTGACTATACCATTTGCTGATCTAATGCTTGAATGTCCAGTGTACAACAAGCTCCTCAAGGACATTATGACCAAGACAGCTTGCAGAGGCCATGGTAGTGATTAATCATGAGTGTAGTGCCATAATCCAAAACAACTTACACTACAAGAATACATGTGATTTCCAACGACCGTTTCCGTCGGAAAACGCCGTATTTCGATGGATTTCCGACGGCGATGTTTCCGACGGATATTCCAACGGATAATAGGTCGGAAACCCGTCGGATATATTTTCGATGGTTTTTTGATCAGAAGTAAACGTCGGAAATTGGTCGGAAAGCCGTTGGAAATATTACCGACGGGATTCCGACGGCCTTTAGTTCCGACGGATTTCAATTTGATTTTTTTTTTTTTGGAGATTTATTAAATTATAATTAATATATAATTAAATGAAATTATTTATAAAAAAGAAATTAATTAATAAAAATTCATTATCATAAAAAAAATAATTTATTAAACAAAATATTTTAATGTTCAAAAAAAAAAAAAAAAAAAATTTCAGACGGTCGGAGAGTTGTCGGGATCGTCGGGGTAGTCAGGTTGAAAGAGTTGAGGAAATGCGCTTTGCATGATCTTCTGCAAAGAGTTGAGCTGGGTCTGGGTTGAGCTGTGTGCGGACTTTAGCTCCTCGACTTCTGCGTCACGTTTTTTCACCGTTTGGGTGAGCCTCTCGATCTCGTCTTTGTACCCCGTAGGAAACCGAGGAATGGAAGAAGACGATTCATGGGTCGGAAGTCTGCCTAACCCAGCGAATCGCCTTTTGATTTTCCGAGTTTCCTATGAAAATGAAACATCAAAATAATGTTAGTAATGAAATTTTGAAAAAATAAAATAATTGAAAACAATTAGAAACTTACATTGAGGACAATGTCGTTGGTCACTTCCCGGGGTAACTCGTTCGAGGACGACGACCCCTCGAGAGTGAGCTGCGAGAGTCCCACTTCTCATTCCCGATCCATCTTCTTCTTCTTGCACGTCTCAACGAGGTCACGCATGCCGGGATCCTGGATCACACTAGTTTTTTTGTTGGTGTGCCTCTGCTCGATCAGTCTATGGTAGTCGGGAGCTACGCCGTCTCTCTTCGCCTGTAAAATGTTGTTAAGTAAATAATAATAAAAACGAAAATAATAATTAAAAATTGAAATTAGACTTACCATTTCCATTCCATCCCGTTCGACGGTCTTTGCGCCGCCGTTGTGAATGTACATCCCCTTCCCTCCTCGTTCGCTCTTCCGGTTCTTCGTATTTGTTTCGGATAGCTTCTTCGTCTTCGGCTTGCTCCAATAATCGCAGAAGCCCTTCCAGACGTCATCGTCGAGATCCTTCGGCTTGTCCTTGCCGTGCTTCCACTTCTGCTTCCACTCGTACATGTAGTTCGAGTACGAAGGCGCGGCATACCTGTCAAATTGGGCAATTACTTCCCTCGTAAGGGAATGGTGCCACGTGAAATCTTGCTACATTTTAAAAAAAGCATAATGTTAGTATTCGAAATTAAAATTGACAAAATAAATTAAAAAAAAAATACAAATCGAAAATTTACTTACCGCGAAACTCTGGTGCCACAAGTCCTTCTCGTCTTTCGGTATGTCCGAGTACTTCTCGTGCGGTTTGTCCAACATGTTGTGGAGCATCCGTAAGATCGCCTTTGTGATCTCAGGCGACAACTTAAACCTGAAAACAATTAAAAAAAGAATTAAATCCGTTTAATTAGATTCAAAATCTTAAAAAATTGAAATAACAATCAAAATTTCACTTACCAAGTCCCGTCTTCAAACTTCGGGTCGAGACGGATGCAATGGCTCCGGTTGGGCTGTTGGACTAGGTCCTCGATGCTAATCTGGCTCCGAGCTGTGGATTGATGGGACTCCGGGATTTGAGTTCCCGAGCTCGATCCGCCAGGAGGCGTAGCCCGAGAACCTCGAGAACGGCGGCCTTAGGAGCCGCCGTCCAACTGTAGTGCGTCCTCGTTATTCCTGCGAGAAAACAAGAAAATCGTTTGTACTTACGAAAAATTAAAAAAAAATATCCGCAATTTGAAGAAAAATTAAAAATTCACTAAAATTTAGAATATTTTGAAATTTTCAAATGTCATGAAAAATACAAATTTGCCGAAAATTTTTAAATTCCGGAAAATTTCAAAATTCCTAAAAATTTCAAAATTCCCGAAAATTTCAAAATTCCCGAAAATTTCAAAATTCCCAAAAATTTCAAAATTCCCGAAAATTTTAAAATTCCCGCAAATTTTAAAATTCCGGAAAATTTCAAAATTTCCGAAAATTAAAAAAATTCTAAAATTTTTCAAAAAATTGCAAAAAATTTGTAAAATTTTCAAAGATTACCCAAAATTCAAAAAAATTTCAAAAATTCCCAAAAAATTAAAACAACTCCTTAAATTTCATAAAATTTCAAAAATAAATTTAAAAAACTTTTTTTTATATAATTATACCAAAAACATTTATAAAAACTTTTTTTATATAATTCTAATAATATTTATACAAAAACGTTTTTACAAACTTATAAATTACTAAATCTAAAATTATAAATTACAAAAACGTTTTTAATTAGTAATAAATTCTGAAAAATTCAATTATAATACAAAAATATACAAAAACGTTTTTTAAAATTCTAAAAATTTATAAAAACGTTTTTAAACAATTTTCTAAAAATCAAAACTAACAACCTAATGTTTATATAATCCTAATATTACAAAAACGTTTTTATATAATCTTAAAATTATATATACGAATTTTCGAAATTATACAAAAATTCTAACAACCCTAACAAATTCTAAATACCATTTCCTAATCTCATAAACCCTAATGTTTCATTCCGAAAATCTAACAAATTCTAAATACTAATCTAACAATTCTAATTAATATTCTAACAATGAAAATTAGTGATTTTTAGAAAATTAGAGATACGTACATGTTGGGATCCATGAAGATTGAATGATTGAGGCTTGAGAAGAGGATTGAGAGGAGAGATTGAAGATTTTGTAACTTTTTTTCGGAAGAACAGGAGAGAGAGAAGAGAAAAATGAAAGAGAAACAGACCGTTTCGCATATATATTCGGAAATTTAATTTTTTTGGTTTAGGCGGTTCAGTTTCCCGCGGTCTCGAAAATACCAAAGTCCGTCGGAAATCCGTCGGAAATTTCCGACGGATTTCCGATGGATGTGGGAATATTCCCTGCATGCGTTGCTATTTGCCAGTCAACGGACACGCGTCAATATACCCTAAATCCATCGGAAAACTTTGTATGAGTGTATAACTTATACAACATCAAAACCTATACATTTAACATAAATAAACTATATCTTATACTATACTATATATAAACACTTCCATCAAATTTTCTAAATTCTATATAACACATTTTTTTGAAATATGACATGTTCAACCTATTCTATATACATCATACAAGTGTTTGTAAACAATTTCCATAAAAAAAACCTAAACCCTATACCCTAAACAACATTTTTAAAAATATCCGTCGGAAATCCGTCGGAAATTTCGGACGGATATCGAGATGGAGGGTGTAAAAAACGATGTAAACGTGTTTAAAACCTGATGCTCAATAATCCGTCGGAAATGTCCGACAGATTAAGTTACCCCGGCTAAAACTGAAAACCCGGGTACTGAACCCCTCGGCTAAAACTTATCCGCCTCGGCTAAAACCTAATCCGTCGGAAATTTCCGACGGATTATACTTTGGCAATTTTTTTTTTTTTTTGATTTTCGGATTTGTTACACTTAGTAAATCAAATGTCTAAGTTTCTAGTTCCACATAACTAATATATTACACATTACACTTTAAATAAAACTACATATTTTACAATGCAAAGTTTATAACTAAAACTACTCTAAATCTGATGATGAGTAATCTGATTCTGCTGAATCAGAAGTTTCACCAAATTCGTCAAATTCTTCCTCTGAATCCTCAAATACTCGGTCATCGGCATGTACTGTGAAATCAACAACAAGGTCGACCTCAAGGGAATGGTCGATCGAACCTAAACCAACAGTGTTTTGTTGGAGGGGTTCATGATCGGACATCCCATGAACCCTACCTCTCGGGTTTATCGATGTGACTGTAATCCACGGGTCTTGCTTGTTTGTCACTCGAGGATAGGGAATATAGCATACCTACACCATGTAATAAAGTCACATAACAATTTAGACACGGTAATGCAAAAATATATACTAACAAATAAATTAACATAAGATAATAAAACTAACCTGGTCTGCTTGTGAAGCAAGTACGAATGGCTCGTATTTCTGGAGTCGCCTTCTGCTATGTAATGATGTAACACCAAATTGGTCGTGTCGCACACCGCTTCCTACTAATGGGTCGTTCCAGTCGCATAAAAATGCAACGCATCTCAAACCGAGCATTTCCGGGTACTGAACATCGAAAATCTCACGTACGACACCATAGTATACAAGATCACCGGACTGAGTAGATACACCATAATCTGAAGTTGTCGCACTCTTATCATCCCGAAAAATATTAAAAGCGTACCCCCGTGTGCTATACATAACATGTGACTGCACGTTTGCTAGTGGGAAGGGCAAAATTTCTTCTAACCACGTAGGAAAGCTTTGTCGTCACCTGCACGAATAAATTAAAAAATGAGTAAAAGAAATCATTCATTATATATGAAAGTTTAAACAAGGCAATTAAAATACTTACATAATCTCTTAACCAAAGTCCGAACTCTTCCTGTTTGAGCTCGATTAGCTCGTCCTCTGTTTTGTTCGGAAATGAAAAACGTTGATAAGGCATATACAAGCTGTAACATTGAAGCGATCATCAAGTTAACATATATATATAAGCAAGGACCTAATAAGTAATTTATAATTTGGTTCAATTTAATACCTCTCATATTCTTCAATTCCGTCGCAGTTTGTGAGAATATACATATGCAAATGATCCCGCTCCTGCGATGAAAGTCTTCGCTTCTTGTCTTTTCCACTAAGTCGTCCAATCTCTAAGAATATATGAGGAACATCGACCAGATAGAAAGGTAGTACGCCTCCGTCATCATGTCGAGCTGCTCTATGACTCTTCGTTTTGACTTGTGATGGAAAGTAGAACTCGGCAAAATGTGAAGTTTCTTCATTGATACTCTGTGCGACAATAGAACCCTCCACTCTGCTCAAATTTTTCACATTTTTCTTTAGATGAAACATATACCGTTCGAAAGGATACATCCAACGGTACTGAACCGGACCTCCAAGCTCTGCTTCTCGAGGGAGATGAATTGTTAGATGTTCCATAACATCAAAGAAGGAAGGCGGGAATATCTTCTCCAAATTGCAAAGGATTACAGGTATATTATCCGCAAGATTGCGGATACCGTATGATGTAAGAGAGCGAGAACATATATCTCAGAAAAATGCACCAATCCCTGCAAAATATGAATAACAAATGAATAATTAAATACTAAAGTATATATTGTGTAAAGTATTAACAAAATAATTTAATGATTATACCTGCAATTGCTTCGTGGACATTACGTGGTAGAAGACATGCAAAGGCAAATGGAAGTAGGCGCTGCATCATGATCGAATGAAGAGCGAGAAGACCGAGAATCAACGTGCGATCGGTTGCAAACCGATCGCAGAAACCGATGTCAAGAAAATCAACGCACGATCGGTTGTTAACCGATTGAACAACCGATCAGGACTGTGATATGACTTTTGGCTTGACTTTGGGACCAACCCTTTTTGTAATATATTCAACACTTGTTTTCTCTTTCTTACTAACTCTCCACAGACGAAAATATCATCATATATGCTTCTTTTTACTGTTCTAGAGAACTTATCTCTTCTCTCCTCTTGGGTTCATGAAAGATTCAAGATCTACACCATTTTAGTGAAAATTTTCTTAACTTCTTTCCATCACTCTTCTTATTTTTACTATGTCTTGCTTTTGTTCGGTTTTGTTTTGTGGTTTAGTTATGTGTGAGTAGTTTTATTATGGATTATAGGAATGGTTGATTTAGAGGGATAGATGATGATCTCTTGATGTTTAGAACAAGATTATAGAAATTCTCATGTTTAGAAGTAGTCTTAAAGCTAGGATTGAACTAGCTACTCAATTTCTAGAACATGGACATATTACACTTGAGAGAGGTTTGGTAACTGTCTAGAAGATTTCTAAATCATGTTTTTGATACTTAGCAAGATGAGAATCGTGACTAAAGATCATTAATTGGCTAAAAAGGATTTGTGTTTTATGCTTGTTGATAATTTTGTAGCAGTTGAGAGATTAGCTAATTTGAATTATCAATGAAGGGTTTAGCATCATGAGAATGAGTTAAAGTATTTGTATGTGTTCCTTGCCATAGAATTAAGCTCATTGAGTGATTAGAAACATCATTAGTGAATCATCGAATACTCCTAATCAAATGCCATTTCCTACGATCCATATCTTTATTTTCTTGAGTAAAATCGATTTAGTGTCTTGTTTTCTTTGAATCTGTGTTTCTTAAAATAGATTGTAATCATTTTAATTGTCTTGTATGTTTTATTCTTTGTCATTTATTTTTAGTTTTATCGTAATTAGTTCTTAGAACGAAAACCAACAAAAATCGTTTAGCTTAGCTTAAGTAGTTTCTTGTATTCTTACTGTGCTGTTCTTTCTCTCTGTGGATTCGATCCCTAAGTACTCAACGACAAACCGTTATGATTGCGGTAGTCTACACATTAGGGTAATTGATGTGTTGAAAACGACTAATCACTACACCAAACGCACCTTCTTGGAAGGAAGCCGTTAATAGTGAAATCGACTCCATTATGCAAAACCATACATGAGAGATAACTGATTTACCACAAGGGTTTAAATCACTAGGGTGTAAATGGATTTTCAAAACAAAATTGAAAACCGATGGCTCAATCGATAAGTACAAGGCTAGGCTTGTGGTGCAAGGTTTCTGGCAAAAAGAAGGCCTGGATTTCTTTGACACCTATTCTCCGGTAACGAGAATAACTTCAATTCGAATGCTGATTAGTTTAGCAGCATTACGAGACCTAGAAATCCATCAAATGGATGTAAAAACTGCCTTTCTAAATGGTGATTTAGAAGAGAAGATTTATATGAAACAACCTGAAGGGTGTGTTGTCCCCGGACAAGAACACAAAGTATGTCGACTTGTAAAGTCGTTGTATGGACTCAAGCAAGCTCCAAAGCATGAAAAATTTGACAACATAATGATGTTAGATGGTTTCAGTATAAATGAATGTGATAAATGCATAAACATCAAAATTACTCCTCACAAATATATTTTGCTTTGTTTATACGTTGATGACATGCTCATTATTGGTAGCAATAAAGACATGATCAATCGAACGAAAAACATGCTAAGCAGTAAGTTTGATATGAAAGATATGGGACTTGCTAATGTCATTCTAGGGATTAAGATCACTAGAAATTCTGAATGAATCATTCTATCCCAAACATATTATGCTGAAAAGATCCTTGAGCGGTTTAAAGACTACTCAAATGGGGCAGCAAAAACTCCTGTTGACTCTCAACTTCACCTAACGAAAAATACAGGTGAAGCGGTGTCACAACTGGAGTATGCACGGGTTATCGGAAGTCTAATGTACTTAACCAATTGTACAAGACCCGATTTAGCGCACACAGTCAATGTACTGAGTCGCTACACTAGTAATCCAGGACATACACAATGGAAAGCCATAACAAGAGTATTGGACTATGTACGTCATACTAAACGTTATGGTATACACTATGGTAAAGAACCGGGAGTTTTGGAAGGATACAGTGACGCTAACTGGATTTCTGACTAAAAAAACTCAAAATCCACGAGTGGATATGTCTTTACGCTTGGTGGTGGAGCAGTGTCGTGGAAATCTACCAAACAAACTTTGTTGGCCAAAACAACCATGGAATCTGGATTTATTGTGCTAGACAAAGCCGCAAAGGAAGCAGAATGGCTTCGAAATTTTTTGGAAGATATTCTAATGTGGGAAAAACCGGTGCTAGCATTACGAGTACACTGTGATAGTCAATCGGCTATAGCTCAAGCACTGAGTAATCTCTATAATGGTAAATCTCGTCATATAAGAAGACGTCATAAAACCATTAGACATTTGATCTCAAGTGGTGTAATCACAATTGATTACATCAAATCGACAGACAACCTAGCGGATCCGTTCACTAAAGGTTTGTCACGAGATCAAGTTGTAAAATCATCAAGAGGAATGTGATTAAAGCCTATGACTTAAGAGGAGGTTTGGCGGTAACTCCACCTACATGACTAGAGATCCCAAGAAGTAGGTTCAAAAGCAAAACTAAGTCAAACTGAATCTGCCAAGAGTACTGTGAGACTTTCTGTCTCTACCCAACTCTGAGGATGATAAACAGTGCTACATGTATGTGTAAAGGATAAGCAAAGCTTTTAATGATTAAAGTCCATAACTTTGAGATATACGTGGAGTATGACAGGATACTCCTTAAAAACAAAGCTAATGGTAAATCACCTTATGAGTGTGAAATAGGGCCGTTTCTAGGAAAATGATATTGAGGCTATATTTTTCAAGTTCACTCATGATTAACCAGGCATGTTCAATGCCAAAATGAACACAATAGATAACTTAGTTCTACGAGAAATGAAGCTGTGTTATAGTTGTTGTCTTGGTTTACATAAAAATCCGGGGGGTTCAAGACATCATGTTCACCTCTTGGCCAAGTAAATCCGACAGTTATAACAATGACTGGTTCAAGACTGAAAAATGCTACCATCTCAGATACAGTGAATTTTCGTTTATACTCTCGACATGTTTTTCTGTCTAGTAGAGTCTGTCTAGTCAGTTACGTCTAGTCAGAATAGTTTGTCAAGTTTATCGAGTCTTCGTATGTTTAGAGTCATTTCTATTTATGTGGGAGATTGTTGGATCAAAAATTAATAAGCCAATGGGCTAATTATTTGGTTGAAAAATGAATGAGAAATAGCCCACCGGTGTGCGTGCGTCATGGCATGCATTATCAACGCCACCTTGCGGTGCCACCGGTGCTCGGTGCGTCATGGCGTGCGTCATCGGCGCTCTCCTCCTCGCCTATATATACGACCTTCATCTCTTCATTTCAATTACACCGAACAATTTGTTCAACAAGAACAATCTCTCTCTCCCTCGTCTTTTTGTCTTTAATCGTAAGATTTTTACGTCGAGAGTATATCGTAGAATATAGTTCGTAGATTCCGCTTTCAAGTGAGTGTGAAACGGTTTCGCCACGGTTGTATCCTGGGATTTAAAATCCTACAGTTCTATATCACTACGGGGGATTTATTGAATTAAGGAAATATATCATATCTCGATTCCGTATCTCCATTTTATCATGGAATATAATAACTCTGTCTCGAATGTTTATTTCTCGATTCGTTTCTTGTTGTATCGTTTATAATTGTTGAATTAATTTCAAGTTTTTAATCCGGTATTTTATGGTATTATAATTCCTTAGAATTTGTTCGCCATGATTCAAAGTAAACGATTGAATGAAAAGAGTAATTATTATTGATTGTCGTTATACAGGAATCAGAAAGTTATTAGTGAACTATAAAATGTCGACCAAAAAAAAAAAAATTAGTGAACTATAAAACGTCGACCATAAAACTTCTAATCTTTTATTTTTGAACTACCCTATTGTGGTTTTAACACCGAGGCTGACTCAGCATCCACGTAAGCAAAACAAAAAATTCGAATGACAGTGACTGTTTTATGACGGAGTAAACTCCAAATCGTCGGCGATTGATTGAAATCAATGGCTGAATCGGAGAGAACGAAGCACACATGTCTCCGGCTTGAAATCTCCGGCGCCGATCCAATTTTCGTCAAGGGCACTTGGTACCACTCTCGTTTCGATATCTCCGTCACCGATGGCTCCTTCTCTTGGATTTGCAATGGTAAAAAAAAACCCCTAAATTCATACTGCCATTGGGTCTCTTAGGTATTTGGATTTTGAATTTTTGTTTTAATCGGAATTGAAGCGACTAAGGAGGAGGTGGCGGATCGAGCCGCACAATGGGACCAGCCGGTATCGGAGTATCTCCAGCTCACCGAGCGGTACTTAGGGTTTCAGCAGCCTAATTCTGTCTACGGTTTCTCCGATGCTCTTGAAGGATGTAAAAGGGTTAGTTCGATGATTCTTGCCTTCTATGTGGCTGCTGATGCTTTTGATAATCATTCTTTGGTTAGGCAAGTTTTGAATACATTTGTAGTTGAGAAATCAATGTTGAAGCAGAGATAGCAAAGAATGGATATGAAAATCGTTTCTCTTTTGAAAGAAGCATTCAGTTTCTGGAGTTATCAAGTATAGTTGGAATTTTTTGATCGGACACGTGAGCTTTATATTCCTTTGTTATTGGATCTTGTTTGCTGAAGAAATGGTTTCTTAATGCTCGAGTAAGCCTGAGATTGTGGATGTTGTCTCTGATTGTGTTTGGTTACAGCTCTCATGGACGTTTGAGAAGGAAGGGACTAAACTCGAGTGGCGGTGGAAATGTAAACCATCACATGACAGCAAGAAGACCACTGCGGGGATCTTAGATTTTCTTATGGAGGCAAACATAAGGCTAAGTGTACGACTCTACGCTATACGTTCTGCCTTTTGAGGATTTCTTGTGTTGATTGGGAATGAATATGATGAATTAGACCTTAAGTACTTTGATTTATATTTATTAGGATTGGCATCTTTATTAGTCTTTGGAAGAAATGGCAATCTCTCAATACTTGATGTATACCCACTTTCCTGATAATACTCCACAGGAAGAAGTTGTGAACAAGACGAGTTCTTTTGAGAAGATGAAAAGTGAAGCCGAGAAATGCCTAGCGCAAGGTGAAAAACTCTGCAATGAAAAAATGGAGTTTGAGGATGCAACTTATGCAAAGGTATTATCCACATCCTGATTTCTTCTTGCTTAAATTAGAATCATTAGATTTTCTAATCTGTTAATTACTTTCGTTTTTTGTTTTTGGGCAGAAATGTCTTTGTGAAAGGATATTGTCATGTTTAGCATTGATATGAGTCCTTTCTGTGCCAATGCAGTTCCTTTCTGTGTTAAACACAAAGAAGGCAAAACTCAGAGCACTAAGGGAAAAAGAAGATTCAGGGAGAGCAGTTGAAGAGGAAGAGTCAACTGACAAAGCTGAAAGCTTTGAGAGTGGAAGAAGCGATAATGAGCAGAGCGAGGAAGAAGCCTCAAAGAAGGCAACAAGCAGCAAAGCCCGAGGCCGGAAGAGAGCTGCACGCAGCTAAAAGATTCCCCTGCCTTGTGATTTGAGGTCAGAGATTACATTCCAAGTTTTGTCAAGCTCGTAGCTAGGAAAAGACAAACATCTTTTGGTTGAAAAATCGCTAGAATTTGTATTGCATGTGAAGGTAAATGCATTACATTTGGAGATGACATGATTGCCATAAAGCTTCAAGCCTTAACTTTCTCAAAAGTAATACAAAAATCCAATGTCAAAATTTCAAGGCCCTTTTGATCATCAACACCATTTGGACTTCTCTTGAGCTTTAGAACACGTTTCCATTGGTTCAAACATGAGTCAAGCTTGAATTCTAGGCCAAAAGAGCTTGAGAGACTCTCGGACCTTTTGAATCTTCCCCAGTCAATGCGGATCAATATTGGTCTAGGAACTTAGGAAGTTGAAGAAAATGGGAAGTCAAACCCGGTTTAAGTAACCGGTCAAAGTCAACCACATGACCCGATGACCGATTAATTATATAAGCCCCTTTCTTACGGCATTAGTTGAAATAATCCATAGGAAGACTTGCCAAGTCAAGCTCCTTACAGAGAAATGCGTAAGCAGACATATCACATCAGTTACCATTCAACACAAAAGTTATCTTTGTTTTCTACTTTCCAGAAAAATCAAAGAAGCAATGATTTAAAAAACCGGATCGGATGTGCTTATAGGTCACGGTTCAACCTGGTCTAACCGGTTAGACTGAGTGTTTTTTATATTTTTAATATTTAAATATAGAAATATCGAAAAGATAAGAACATAGCTGACTCTAAGTTTGTTAAGTCATAAATTCAAATAAAACATCTAAATCTTTTTTTTTTCAACCAAAAATAAAACATCTAAATCTAGTAAAATTTTATAAATGTGAAACATCATGGCTCTATGAAATATCCAAACAAACAACTTAAATAGTTAAATAACGATGTGTGTTTTTTTTATTATAGAATTTTAGTTTAAGTTAGAACCCCAAAAAAAAACATTTTAATTTTGTTAGCATTTAAAAAAAAAAAACCGGAGTTTTTAATTGACTCGATTCGGCCGGTTTCGGCCGGTTTCCTGTTTTTTGCCGTGTTTTAATTGATTTGTTGAAATCCAAATCGGATTGGCTATCGGTTCGCGGTTCATCTGGTCCGACCGGCCGGTTCGGTTTTGTTTCTAAATCGCTGCAAAAAAGCGAGGTCATGATTAGAAGCCAATCTTATTGCTTTCATGGTATTATTACAATCTATTTTTTCTTTTTCCTTTTTCCCTTACTAAACACTTTTGCTTCTCCTACACGGTCTTTGTGCTTCCGCGACCAAAGAGATGCTCTTTCGGAGCTAAAAAGGAGTTCTCGATCATAGCAACGACAACGCTCCTGGAACAACAATTTCGTGTAGAAGAGAAAAGAGACTAAAGCTCTGGAAAAGAGACTAAAGGTGTATTTATAGTAATACTTGGCACAGACTAGAATATCCGGTCACATATCCAGTTGTCGGATCGGGTATCGGATTCTCCCGTCGGGTTTCGTATAGGAAACTCGAGTGCTTTTCACCTAATTATATTGTCGTGTTCGCCAGCTTGTCGACAAGGTTATCCCGAGGTGTTGGGTTGATACATAGTTCGTATTTGTCCCGGCAGATTTTTCACCTCCAAGATCTTGTAAAATTATATGGATCACTTCATTGGTTCATTTCTCCACGCGAGGGCGAAACCAAGATTTTATCTTTCTATCTCCACACCAAAACTTTCCAAGTCATCTCTAAAGCACCCTTTCTCCACGATTCTATTGAAGACATCTTCATGTGCAACCTGGATGATCGTTTATGCGTATCCGAGAAAAAGTGGCCCAACCAAGTGATATGGTCGCTCGATTTAGATCACAAGACATGGAACAAAATATATTTGATAGATCTCAATAAAACTTCTACTTGGTTTGGGGATCCCATATCGGCACTCACACCCAGGGCCGGCCTTGGACAGAGCGAGTTGAAACCTGGGCCTAAAGCCCTTGTTTTTAAAAAAAAAATTAAGGCCCCCGTTTTTATGACTCAAATTTTTTTTTTTTGATTCAATACTAAGTTTATGACTCAACAAAAATTTTTTGCCAATGTGAAACAAAGACCCCCATTTTTTTTTGGCTTGGAGCCCCCGCTATTTCAGGCCCGACCCTGCTCACACCACTAGCAGTTTTGGAGAAGGATAAGTTATTGTTTTTATGAGGATGGATGGTATCCATTGGTAATACATGATCCCAAAACCAAATCTTATGATATGCACTGGAAGTTTACCACTAACAACCGACGTCGCCACTCCGCTACGACCAAACCGCTATAAGCACTGGAAGTTTGTCTGAATTTGTACTGATGTCGCCATACCGCTACGTGATGCCGCTATGGCTGTACCGACGTCGCCATGCCGCTATAAACATTGTGGTCTTCCCTTTTGCTCCAAATGACCTCTTCTTGGTCTAAGTTCAATGCTAAGCCTTAAATCCTTGATGCCAACTTCAAAAACCTAAAATATGCAAATGCAAATGCAAAATGAATCTAAATGTGCCTAAATATGAATGCAAATGAATCAAAACAAGAAAAAACCCGGTTATAAACCGAGTAAAACACCAAGATATCATTAGTCATACAGCGGAAATTAAATTAAAAAAAGGTTATGACTTATCAAGCAACGCATATATCGTCCAAATTAAGCTGTCAAGTTCCAAATATTTAACGCTGAGATGTCACGTCGGTTCCCTTGTAATCCGAGAAGATCAATAGTTTCATGTAATACTTTTATTCATTAGCCCCACATATATAACCACTCAATTCCCTTGTTCAACTCATAGCTACCGCCTTCCTTCACCAAAAAAAATCACGAATCATAAAATACAATTTAGTTTTGGATAAGCTAAGATTTATTTTTGGGGATCCCTTTATTTATGACCAAAACGTCATTATCTTGCTGGCTAGAGTATTCTCTAGTAGGAAACCATATGTTTACTACAGAAATTTTGCTGACTGTATATTTCTTATGACCAAGATAGATTATTAATCTTGCTAATTATACTGCCCCGTTTCAAAATAAATGATTTTTAAAGTTTTTACACACCGATTAAAGAATCATTTAATTTAATTTTTTTTTCTGAATAATACTTTATTGCCTTTGATCCTTCCCGAAATGGACATCATTTCTGAGTACAAGATTCCCCAACAGATCAATCTCGTGAGGGTGACAAAAGGAAGCAGTAATCACCTGCTACAACAGCAACCAATAACTAGACCATGAACTAAACCAGAGATAGCAATTCACAAAGAAGAAAGCTAAACCGAGTAAGATATAATCTAACAAGAGTGGAGAAATGTTGAGAAATGTTGATCCATCCGCTTATGGAGCCGGGTCATTCAAGAACTGGATATATCCAAACCAATACGAGAGATAAGACATACCCGAAGGAGCACTTTGCTGAAGAAGAGAAGACGAAGGGGAATCAAGACCGATCAACTTCCGGCGAATGATTCCTTGAATCTCCCTAACCACCTGAACTGCAGTCTTGGATACGGCCCTATGTAGTCTCGAGTTTCTCTCCTTCCAAAGTTCGTAGATTGAAGCTTGGAGAATCAGTTTGCAAATAACATATTTGTGCTTAGGACAAGATGAAGCAGATCTCACCCAAGATACAATCCCATCATAACCCGTTGGAGGATTGAATGATGAGTAAAAAAAGAAGCCCATACTTGATCCGCAAAGGTGCACTGAAAAAAGAGATGAGAAATCGATTCGGGGACAGAACGGCAGAGGAGACAAACCTCAAGAACTTGCAAACCCCAATTTCTGAGCCTATCGCGAGTAGGAAGCCTTCCCCTTGCGACAACCCAGTGAATGAAAGAGAACTTTGGTACTTGTTGCGCAAACCAAACTGGTTTTGCCCAAGGTACAGCCTGTCCCACTGGATTAAGCGATGTCCAAGTCAGAGACGAAGAGAATTTCCCCGGAACCCCCAAGGGAGTATTTCTCCAGCGAAATTCATCCTCAAAATCAGGAACTAAATTGGAGCCGTATAGGTAAAACAGATTTCAGCAAGACCGTAACCGGATGTCTACCCCTAGGTAAGAGCCACTCTCCATTACCCACAGCCTGAGAGACAGTTGCTAGGCGATGGATACCTACAACTCTTGGTCCAACTTCACCCGTGATGTCGATGAGAGGCCCTAGATCCGTCCAATCATCATGCCAGAATCTTTCAGACATGCCAGACCCAACGTTGCAGCATAAAAAGGCCTTGCTAAAGGGCGAAGCTTGAGCAATTTCTTCCAAATCCAACTTCCCAATAAATCGGGTCTAACATCCCAGAACAACCTTCCCAATTTTTTTTTTTTTTTCTAAACTAAATATCATTCATTATATAACTAAACACAATTTAACAAATGATAAAATAATCAAAAAATAAAAATAATTAAAAAAAAACTATTAAATTTCATTGAAATTTGAAAACAACATATAATTAAACAAAAACAATTCCTAAAACATCACCTATTATGAAGCTGAGCGAGTATTATTTTCAGATTGGAAACCATGATAATGAAATAACGCTTGCGAGTAGAGTTTCCTATCTTTTCATCGGCCAAATTCGAATTCAGAGACCTTTTACACCTCTTTCCAAAAAAATATTGTGGACAACGTTTTAGATTTCCGCATCAGTTCTTGTATTGGCTTTCAATTACATTTTCCCATTACTTTTATGATAATTGTTGGTCGGATATAAATCAAACAAAATACTCTTTATAAAAAAATTATCATAAATAAAAAGGACATGTAGAATAACAAATGGATCAAGTTCTCAATAATGATCATCTTGAACAGCATACGAACCATTCGTGTCACTAGCAAATTGCTGTCCAACTAGAGGCGACATTCCGGTGCCTATTCCAAGCCCTTCAAAACATATATACAAGAGACCAAAAATCAATATTACTTGTAATTTATATTCACCTATATAATTTAATTAGTAATATATATAACGATTAAGTAACGATATATATATATATACCTGTGGACGTAGTTGCTGCTGTGTTGGACCGTGACTTAGCGTTTTGACGCTTTCCGAAGAAAATAGCCCCAAACGCTGATGAGAGAATCGCAAACGCGGAGGCGAACGTTACACCAAGAATGAGTGGTAATTTGCTTTTCTTCTTCTTTCCTCCGTTGTTTTTTTCTCCACCTAAGAGCATGTCCAGCAATGATTTTTGCTGGGTTTCATAGGCCCAAAAATAATTTTAAAATGAATTTGGAAATAAAATTTGGTCTGAACCGTATCACTCTGATGAGTTAAATGATACGGTTTCATTGTGTACGTGGCAGTATGTTATTGGCTCCGTGTAATTATCAGATAGGAGGAACAGAGAAAAAAAAAAAAAAAAAAATTCATTTGCAAAATTTTCTTTTCTCTCTTCGTTCTCGTCGCCGACGGAGAGAACAAAGATTTTCCGTCGATCTGAACCAAATCTCCGGCGATAATCTCTTCCTCTCTTCATCGGTGGTGGTCGTTCTCATGCATGTCGAATATCAGTCCTCAAAATAATTTGTTTTTTAATGATACCGATACCGGTATCACTGCTAGAAACAAATTTATTACAAGTATCATAATAAATCTCAACCAATAAAAAAATATAAAAAATAATAATAAAAAAATGGTTATGAAACTTTGTGAGTTTAATGGGTGCACATGCTCTAAAGCCGTCATAGAAGGGTATCAAAAATTGTTATGTGTAACAATAATATAAGAAAATTAAGGCATGTATATGTCCATTATACTAATTGTATCTTTATCTAAATTTGCCAAGTAACTGTAATGACATAAAAGATTATCCGATTTAATGCTATATTTTTACTGTTAAATTAATTTATATGTGAATTAAAATATACTAATTGGATCTTTATCTAAATTTGCTAAGTAAATGTAATGACATAAAAGAATATCTGATTTAATGCTATATTTTTACTGTTAAATTACTTTATATGTGAGTTAAAATCTTTAATCTAATAACTTTTAGAAAGTAAAAAAAAATATGGATATAAAAAAGGCGCTTGACAAGTTTCAATAAAAAATATTAGAGTGCGATCTAAAGCGATTAAAGTGCGATTCTTTTTACTTTTCAAAAAGAAACTGGCCGCCATGGATCCTCCGCCCTCGGGGCCGGATCCGCCGGATGTCTCTTGTTCCTTACCGGAATTTTCAAAGTCTGAATCTGGAAAAAAGCACCTTGGACTGAGTTAATCGAAGACCCGCTGAGATCAAGCTCCGCTCACCACCCTGAGTTTGTGGTATCAGACGGGGTTGCAGAGGTGATTATCCCAGACGAAATCATTGATGATATTGCTCCTTTATGGAAGTGCTTTGTCGTGGGTTATTTCATAGGAGACGCTCCTCATATCGGTACGATCCACGCAACTGTCAATCGGATCTGGGCTTCCGCAGATCGTTCCACAAAAATTGATGTTCAGTTCCTTAACAAAACCACCGTTTTGTTCCGTATTGAAAATACACAAATTCGTGAACGCGTGGTGAAACGGAGACACTGGCACATTGCAGATACACCTTTGGTGATTAACGAGTGGACTCCAGAGACGGCACAAAATCCACCAGACCTCACCGCCATGCCGCTATGGGTTGATCTGAGTGGTGTCCCAGGTTACCTCTTCTCACATCAGGGGCTCCGGTTCTTATCCAGAACAACGGGAAACTTTGTGAAACTCCACCCAACCACCGAGCGATGTATTCGGATGGATGTAGCAAGAATCCTAGTGGAGGTCAACTTGAAAAAACCTCTCACGGAGAAAATTCTGTTCAAAAACAAAGATGGTGAGGATTCCTCAATCATTGTATCCTACCCATGGCTGCCCCCCGTTGCAACTCATGCCTCAAATGGGGACATGATAACAAGAACTGCCAGTTGGTCAAGAAAGTAACAATACTACCGAACAAGGATAAAAACGTGGAACAAGAGGCCACGGGTGGTACCTCTCTTACGAAAGAAATTACAGGGATGGTTTCTGTGAATGAGATTGCTCAGAAACTGATTCAAGAACTTGAGAGAACAACAAATTTGGTGGGCAAGGAGAAAGAAAACGACAAAGTCGACATAAACAGAGAGGAGGAAAAAAAGGAAAATGAGGTGATAGAAGAGGAAAGTCTTAAAACACCTGCAGAATGGACTATCGTCTCACGACAAGGAAAGTCCTCTTCTCCAACTCGCATAATCAAGAAAGACCAAGAAAGTGTTGGAACAAGTGCCCCTAATAGTTTCTACATCTTAAGAGGCCTGGAAGAAGATACTGACAAGGCCAAGGAGGGAAAAGAAACAGAAGTAGAAATCTGTGAGGAGGGTGAAATTGATGAATCAGACGGGGATGAGGCGGAACAAGATCATGGACTAAACACTATAAGAGGAAAAGATGAAAAACCTTCTATCCGTGCAGGTGGTGGAAACCGTCGAAGCCGTTCTCGCGGTCCACCAAAACCGATTGTCAGCCGCAAGGATCTGGGTCCCCAAAACGCAAAAAAAGCTTCCTCACGGAAGTTATGACGTCCTTCTTCTCTTGGAACACGCGGGGGTTCAATCAACCTCGCAAACACGACGTTGTTAAGAATTGGTTAAAGACTTCGAAAACTTCTTTTGGGTGCTTACTGGAAACAAGAGTACAGGAAACAAACTCAAAAAAAATCATGGAGTATGTTTGTCCAGGTTGGTCTACTCTCACGAATTACAACTTCCACAGATTGGGCCGTATTTGGATTATTTGGTCTGCATCAGTTGAAATTGTCCTGATTTTCATGAGTTCACAGCAAATAACTTGTTCAGTTACAGAGATTTCAACGGGAGAAAAATTTGTGTGTACAATGGTGTATGCTTCAAATTTCGTGGCGGAAAGAAGAGTGCTATGGGCTGACCTATGCAACATACGGACCTCATTACAGCAAATAGCTCTTCCATGGATAGTCCTTGGAGATTTCAATGAGATATTGTCTACTCAAGAACATTCAAGATCACGCGATTTTCGATTAAACCAATCCGGGATGAGGGATTTTCAGAATGCTATAACGTTTTGCGGGATTACAGATATCACTTCGACGGGCACATATTATACTTGGATCAATAATCAAGATGAAAACCCAATTGGGAAGCGGCTCGACCGAGCCCTAATAAATGGAGAATGGCTAAGTAATTTCTCGCAATCCAATGGATCTTTCGAAGCTGGAGGGATTTCTGATTATGCTAGATGTGTGGTTAACCTAACGGGTGAAAGAACAACTACAAAACGTAAGCCATTTCGTTTCTTCAACTTTATGGCTAACCACTATCTATTCTTAACGACAGTTCGTGAAAGTTGGATTTCAATGCCGCCATTATACCACTCAAGATTGGCTCTTATGATGTTTCACCAAAAACTAAAGTCGCTTAAGTACCGCTTAAGAGAGCTAAACCGTACACATTATGGAAATCTTCCTCAACGAACAACTGAAGCTTACACTCTGTTTTGCTCAGCCCAGAACAGAGTTTTAAATAATCCTACAGTGGAAAACATGGAAGCTGTTTCAGGGGTTTCAGATCGATGGTCCAAACTAGCTGCATTGGAAGAGAAATTTTATCAGCATAAATCACGCATCCAATGGCTTAAGTGTGGAGATCAGAATACACCATATTATCATCGAGTTTCACAAGCTCGAAGCTCCGGAAATTCAATAAGAAAGCTGATAACGGAAACTGGGGAAGAAGTCACAAATCCAGTGGCCATAAAAACAGCAGTAGCGGAGCATTTTAGAAGTTTTCTGCAAGGGGAGGCGATTGATTATGAGGAATGCTCACCGGAAGTTCTATCAAAATTGTTACAATACCGATGCTCTCAAGATGTTTGCAGAAATCTAACAGCCCAGATCACAAGAGAAGAAATAAAAAAAACTTTACTCTCTATGCCCTCTGACAAGGCATCTGGCCCAGATGGATACACCAAAGAATTTTTCGTCTCAGCATGGGAAATCGTTGGAGAAGATTTTAGTGTGGCGGTACAAGTAACAATTTACACAATTTGGAGAGAAAGGAACTCAAGGATACATCACACGGGATACAACTCCGTCTTACAACTCACTCGCAACATTGACAGGACGATTAGAAACAGGATTTCTTCGCTGGAATATTTCAAAATCCCGAAGCTACATGACCTCATGCAGCGCTGGTTTGCCTCAACCTGTTAAAAATATACGTTTTGACTTCCTTTCTTTGATTTTTGGCTTGTTTTACTTGGTTGCTTTGGTTCTATGATCTGTTAAGTGTGGTTAGTTTGATCAGGTTGTCATAATAGGCAGCTTTGCAGTCTTGTCTTCTAGGGTTTAAAAATCTCTTCGGGGAAATTTTCTTGTAATTTTTATTTCATCTTTGATCTATGAATATAACATTTCATCCAAAAAAAAAAAAAAAAAAAAAGGATGCAGATTGTGAGTACAAACCTCCTACCACGTTGTTTGCACTTGGTTTCGCTCCTCCGGAACCTTAATGAATTACCATTATACCAAACGAAAATAGTTAAGGATAATTGTCCAAAATAGCAATTTTTTTAATTTTTTTTTTCTAAATTTAGCATTACTAGTTGAAATTGACAATAATAGCACAAAATTAATATTAAAATAATCTAAAATCCGTTTTTAATGGGGAAAAACTAAACCCTAATTAAGAACTAGTGAACTCAAACATAATGTTTTAATTTTATTTTAAATTTATTTAGGATAAACATGTATTTTTACATAATTATTTGTGCTATTTTCAGAATTTAAATTTAGTGTGCTAGATTTGGAATAAAATTAATTTTGTGCTATTTTAGGGTATTTTCAATAATTAATATCATTCAAAGCATTTCATAGAATTAAGAACGTAAAAATATTTTTTTGGTAATTTAGTTAGTTGAATTTACCTGATAAATACATAGGTTCAATATGAGAATAACCTTCATTTTTTTAATAAAAAAAACTAACCTCCGCCTCCGCCTCCACCTCCACCTCCACCTCCACCT
Organism: Eutrema heterophyllum; assembly: GCA_002933915.1. Classification (NCBI taxonomy): domain Eukaryota; kingdom Viridiplantae; phylum Streptophyta; class Magnoliopsida; order Brassicales; family Brassicaceae; genus Eutrema; species Eutrema heterophyllum. The sequence continues at coordinate 25,612 of PKMM01020986.1, forward strand.
CCACCTCCACCGTCCCAGTTGTTACTTATCGAATACAGCTCCAAACCATTGATGATGGGAGGCAAAACCCAGTCATCAGTGGACTGAAAGACTATATGGGACAACGACGTGGCCACTACATCTCTCAGAACGACTTGAGTCGCTTTCCCAAAAACCGGCACGATGGGACCCGAACCCACTTGTGTGTCGTCCAAGAAAACGTTGAATGACCGTTTTTGGGTCTGGCCTAGACTCTCAGGCTCTGAAAAGTAAAGAGCCAAGTATATCGGTAGGCCGGTTAAGGGGAGAGCCAAGTTGGAAAGTTGTAAGCTTTCTCCTGACGATGCCTTCGACATAACAACCTCTGGCGGCTTGTTCGACGCCCCGGTGATGTCTATCGATGGGGCTGAGGTCGTTAGATCGGTAAGTGCGTAGTCGAACCCTAACGGGTACCATGTCCTACCGTAAGGATCTAACGGGTAGCTAAAATAAGTTTCCAAGAAACCACATTAGATACAAGAATTAATTCGGATATTATTATAGATGATACTATAACCTTGAACCAAAGTAATTATAATTAGTTTACACAATTCTAATAAATCCACTGAAAGCTAAATAAACTGTTATTAAGAAATGTCATATACACATGATCGAAATCACATGCCGAAATGAAAGTTTGGTAAGTGATCCCCAAATGTTTAAACGTTAACAAAGAAAAAAAAAACATATCGAGAATGGAATCTTGGGGGCTTCACTTTGGTTAGAAAACGACATTATAAGAAAATAAGTTTATGTTTTAAGACTACGATAATTTACTATTAAGCTCCGGCATATATAAAATCCCCAAACATTTTTTTTTTGTTAAAGAAAGGTCTGTGTATACCTTATACTCTCTTTGGCACCGAAAGTAGTTCTATCTCGGGTAATCAGACCTTCGTTAGGACCAAGATCCGCGTACATGCCGACGTCTAAGCTGTAAACTTCAATGGACGATATAAAAGGGTTATCGGATGGAGACGTACGGAGGAGGCATACGCTAATACTCTCATTCGCCGGAGCGAATATCAACTCCGAGTATGACCCCTCGTCGTTGAGCAAAGACTCAGTGATTTCAACGGAATCACGGTGTATCCCGTCGTAAACCAAGTCGAAAGATGGCGGCGAAAAGTTCCCGTCGTAGTTGTCGTAGTAAAACTTCGTCCTCACGAGTGTTTTTTTGCGTTTTGTCACCGGAATGTTGGCGTAGCAGTTGGTTTGACCCGATGGGAAGTACCGGAGGGTGTTGAGCGGCTTTGTAAGGACGTCCGAATTATTCATGGACTTGCCGGCGGTGACGAAGCCTTCATCTCCGACCCATGTTACATTATTGGAGTCCACGTAGGATCCCGTTGATCCACAGTCAATGCTTATATCTAATGATGATCAAACAAAGAAAAACAAACGATTAGTGAGTTAAAGATAATTGAATTTGGGTCAAATTAAGAAAAATATATTGGTTTGACATCACATCTAATAGATCTTCCGACCAGAGGCAACCCCATCACATCTAAAATCTATTACTAATAAATCTAAAATCTATTACTAATAAAAATTGATGTTATATGTCTCTAAAAGTGTCTACATAAAATCTTTAAAAAATTAATTTTATTGGTCCACATCAACATTCAAAATTAAGAAAGTTTTAAAATTTCTAATATTATTGTTCATAAAAAAATATATAAAAATAAGTTTCAAATTTTTAATATTATTGTTAATAAAAAAAATATATAAAAATAAGGAAATTATGTATAAAATTTCTATTAACAACAAAAAACTAATATGATATTAAATTAGAAAATTTTCTTAATTTAAAATAGTGGTCTCACTTATATAAATAACTATAAAATTTCCATTAACAACAAAGAACCAACATGATATTAAATTTGAAATTTTTTTAATTTAAAATAGTGGTCTCAGTTATATAAATAACTAAGAATAAATATAATAGTAAAATTTCTTTATATTACTTTTCCAATTTAGTAGATTAAATCAGATATTTGTATTGGTTAAACTAGTTAAGGAAAAAGAATAACTTTATTAATTTTTTGTTGTTTTCATAAAAATTATATATAACGAAGATGAAACTGAAAATGATGAAAAAACTTATTTTCTTGATTTGAAGAAATGATGTATAATATTTTATCTTCGTGTCAATACTATGTTTATTAAATAACATTAAATTACTTTGTTACACTTTTAGTTGGCTTTGGTATACTAACTTATAAGTGTTTGACCAAATAATACGTATTTCAAACAGGACATATATAGATTCAAAATAAGACCGTTAAAACCTTCACAAATTAGATATAATTTCTGAGATTAAAACTACAATATTTTTATATATATTATTACAATCACCAATATACACAAAATAGTATCTCAAAATAATTGGTCGCATATGATGTTTATCAAAACAATATTAAAAAGAGCATATAGCGCGTGGATGCAAAACCTAATACTAAATAAAAGTTGACATCAAATAAAACACTAAACGAAATCCCCTAATCATGTGGATCGAGGGTTTTCCAGTTTATGGCTAAATCTAAGACTTCTGATCCTGCTATACTAAAGCAAAAATAATTACGTGTGAATCAAAAATAATTTATTTAAAGACAAACAAAGAGATTAATTAAAGTCTGTAAAGAACTACTTACTGGCTGTGGAGAGGGTTATTATGGAATGAAAGAAAAGAAGAAAAAGCAAAACAGAAGCCATGACGAGAGCTAATTTCAACTAATGCTCTATACAAAATTTATACACACAATCTACTTATATATATACGTCATCTGTCTATATATATATATATATATATATATATGTTATATGTTTAGTACCTTAAAACCAAGTTGAAATCGAACATGAGAACATGCATGCCTCTAGAGTTTTGACCTTTCTATCGTCGATAAACAAAAACAAAAAAGACCTTTTGACTTTTAAGCAAAAAAAAAAAAAAACCTTTTGATTTTCCAGCGAGGAAATAACTGGTTCTTCAACAATTATGCAACCATTTCGGAGTGGTTCTTTATTTTGTAACTAATTGACTCTGTTTCTTTATCAGCCAGATGCAGATAAATTTAGATCAAGGCATATTCAATGCCAATATTATATAGAAAATTCGGTTTTGACTTTTGACTTTTGACATTGATACAGTTATTATACCTATAAATATAAGAACCACTTGAGGCCTTGTGGCTTGCGCGCGAGCTAACGTGAGCAGATGTAAGGCGTAAAACAATTAACCACTTGATCAGATTATAGATTTATTGGAGACTTTTTTCCCCCATTTTTCTTTTTGGTCTTTTTAGGCACTTGTTTTATTCATCATAAAAATGTATGTTCGCAGTTAGGGATGTTGTCAAGAGGGTTTGAACCCTGCGTTAGCCCGGCCCTCCGCAAAACCAGCCATGCGCTAACCCTGGCCCTGCGTTGAATGATGCAAAGATAAAATGACATTAACACAACTTTTGTTAAATGGTTATTACAGAAATTTTGCTGACTGTATATTTCGTATGACCAAGAGATCATTGGTCTTGCATGCTAATTAATTATAGTATCCTCGAATCGTACTATAATTATGGAGGCAAACATAAGGCTAAGTGTACGACTCTACGCTATACGTTCTGCCTTTTGAGGATTTCTTGTGTTGATTGGGAATGAATATGATGAATTAGACCTTAAGTACTTTGATTTATATTTATTAGGATTGGCATCTTTATTAGTCTTTGGAAGAAATGGCAATCTCTCAATACTTGATGTATACCCACTTTCCTGATAATACTCCACAGGAAGAAGTTGTGAACAAGACGAGTTCTTTTGAGAAGATGAAAAGTGAAGCCGAGAAATGCCTAGCGCAAGGTGAAAAACTCTGCAATGAAAAAATGGAGTTTGAGGATGCAACTTATGCAAAGGTATTATCCACATCCTGATTTCTTCTTGCTTAAATTAGAATCATTAGATTTTCTAATCTGTTAATTACTTTCGTTTTTTGTTTTTGGGCAGAAATGTCTTTGTGAAAGGATATTGTCATGTTTAGCATTGATATGAGTCCTTTCTGTGCCAATGCAGTTCCTTTCTGTGTTAAACACAAAGAAGGCAAAACTCAGAGCACTAAGGGAAAAAGAAGATTCAGGGAGAGCAGTTGAAGAGGAAGAGTCAACTGACAAAGCTGAAAGCTTTGAGAGTGGAAGAAGCGATAATGAGCAGAGCGAGGAAGAAGCCTCAAAGAAGGCAACAAGCAGCAAAGCCCGAGGCCGGAAGAGAGCTGCACGCAGCTAAAAGATTCCCCTGCCTTGTGATTTGAGGTCAGAGATTACATTCCAAGTTTTGTCAAGCTCGTAGCTAGGAAAAGACAAACATCTTTTGGTTGAAAAATCGCTAGAATTTGTATTGCATGTGAAGGTAAATGCATTACATTTGGAGATGACATGATTGCCATAAAGCTTCAAGCCTTAACTTTCTCAAAAGTAATACAAAAATCCAATGTCAAAATTTCAAGGCCCTTTTGATCATCAACACCATTTGGACTTCTCTTGAGCTTTAGAACACGTTTCCATTGGTTCAAACATGAGTCAAGCTTGAATTCTAGGCCAAAAGAGCTTGAGAGACTCTCGGACCTTTTGAATCTTCCCCAGTCAATGCGGATCAATATTGGTCTAGGAACTTAGGAAGTTGAAGAAAATGGGAAGTCAAACCCGGTTTAAGTAACCGGTCAAAGTCAACCACATGACCCGATGACCGATTAATTATATAAGCCCCTTTCTTACGGCATTAGTTGAAATAATCCATAGGAAGACTTGCCAAGTCAAGCTCCTTACAGAGAAATGCGTAAGCAGACATATCACATCAGTTACCATTCAACACAAAAGTTATCTTTGTTTTCTACTTTCCAGAAAAATCAAAGAAGCAATGATTTAAAAAACCGGATCGGATGTGCTTATAGGTCACGGTTCAACCTGGTCTAACCGGTTAGACTGAGTGTTTTTTATATTTTTAATATTTAAATATAGAAATATCGAAAAGATAAGAACATAGCTGACTCTAAGTTTGTTAAGTCATAAATTCAAATAAAACATCTAAATCTTTTTTTTTTCAACCAAAAATAAAACATCTAAATCTAGTAAAATTTTATAAATGTGAAACATCATGGCTCTATGAAATATCCAAACAAACAACTTAAATAGTTAAATAACGATGTGTGTTTTTTTTATTATAGAATTTTAGTTTAAGTTAGAACCCCAAAAAAAAACATTTTAATTTTGTTAGCATTTAAAAAAAAAAAACCGGAGTTTTTAATTGACTCGATTCGGCCGGTTTCGGCCGGTTTCCTGTTTTTTGCCGTGTTTTAATTGATTTGTTGAAATCCAAATCGGATTGGCTATCGGTTCGCGGTTCATCTGGTCCGACCGGCCGGTTCGGTTTTGTTTCTAAATCGCTGCAAAAAAGCGAGGTCATGATTAGAAGCCAATCTTATTGCTTTCATGGTATTATTACAATCTATTTTTTCTTTTTCCTTTTTCCCTTACTAAACACTTTTGCTTCTCCTACACGGTCTTTGTGCTTCCGCGACCAAAGAGATGCTCTTTCGGAGCTAAAAAGGAGTTCTCGATCATAGCAACGACAACGCTCCTGGAACAACAATTTCGTGTAGAAGAGAAAAGAGACTAAAGCTCTGGAAAAGAGACTAAAGGTGTATTTATAGTAATACGTACCATACCTTTGTTTTCTCAATTGGTAGAGACTAGTCGATTTCACTTGTTACAAGTGAAAATACCAAGTCATGAATTCGTTCCGACTTTAGTACGAGGGTACAAACCAATTTGAATGTTAAAAATGAAGATAGTCTTATAATCCATAAGTGTTTTCATGTTTTAAAGAAAAATTCAACTTACCTTATTTGATATCCTTTTTAAATTGTTACTGGGTTGTTTCCTTAACCTAATGCGCACACTACCGCCAAATTGATGAATCGTGTGTTTTATACCGCACCAATTAACCTAATGCGCACACTACCGCAATCATAACGGTATGTCGATGTAGCACTTTAGGATCGATCCCACAGAGAATAAAGATTACACACCAAAGATACGAGAAACAAACTAAGCTAGAGCAAAACGTACAAAATGGTTTATTTATAAAAAGAAAGAGATCAAAATGCAAGAAAGAAAATAAAAGAAATAAAATAAAACACAAAGAGAAAACGTTGGATCATGGCTTAAACTATCGAAGAGATGATTAACAATTAAATTAAATAACATATTCGTTTATCATATGCGTTATTATGAGAATGTTATTTAAATTCGAATATTTAAATTAAATATAAATTAACATCCGATTTATCATTTTAAAGATAATAATCGATTTTCTGATTTTTGGTAAATAATCTAACTTATATTTAAGAAAATCCAAAATAATCTAAATTAATATTTTAATTTTCGGAATTAAATTATAATATAAAATAAAATACTTTTAAAATTAATATTGCACTAAATTGACATGTTTGGCAACCTGAATAATAGTTATCCAAGTAAAGAATAGTTTAATATGAAGGTTTTCCTGTTTGGACACAAAAAATGTCTGTGTTTTAATAATATAGATTATTGGACCGAATTGATGGTTCTGTTTGTTGGGAAGTCATTCCCGGTTTAAGTAACCGGTCAGTCAACCCGTTGAACTTGTTAACCGTTAAGGAAACCGGGTTCTGCGAAGTGTTAATTAGGGTAATAAATGCTTAATTAGAGTATTATTGGACCTAATTGATGGTTCAGTTTGGTTTGATTAGGTTGTTGAAGAATTCCTTCCGGTTAATCTAAAACCGGACCGGTTATCATCCCAATTTTCAGGAACCGATAAATTAACCGGTTGAGTCAACCACATGATGACCGATTTTAATTATATAAGCCCATTTCTTACGGCATTAGTTGGACAAAGAAAAATGGAGTGGCTTTGCTTTTTTAGTTTTTTTTATTCCTAAAGCTTTAGTGGATTAACTTTATAAACCCATTTAGCCCTTTTCCTCCTTTAATCATCGTTGGTATAATGGAAGACTTGCCAAGTCAGGCTCCTTACATTATAAAGAGAGGTTCCAAATCAGACATGCCACATAACACATTACTCTTTTCATTCAACACTGCCAAAATTGATAGAATGTTTATTGATCACAAGAAGAGTATTTGTATTATAAGGTCGCATGTCTTTTTCTCTAACTCCCAATGGTCGATTTGAGCCTTGCCTCTAGCACCAAAACCTTGATCCGCTTGCAGTTCCAATCGTACCAATCATGTTGAATCGAGATCTCCAAAATCTGGATTCGCTGTAACATTTAGAACATATTGAATGGTTAGCAACTTCAAGTTTCTAGAGACAACTAATTAAAAAATCAGTTTCAAATTGCTCTTACCTTGCGGTTTCTGTCTCAGTTTCGTCTAATTCACATTCAATTCCGATGATTCACTTTCAATATCATCCCTGCTTCAAAAGCCTTGTAGGTCTTGACGCTATCAGAAGTTTTTTTGGCTGGTTTGCCTCAGTTGGTAGCGATGGGCCTCGAGTCAGAAAGAGTTACCAGGAACCGGATCAAAACTGTCAATACCATTCGCAGAAAGGACCTTATGCAACAGTTTCTTGGCAAGCGCAAGGCAAGAAGAAAACATGTCCAAAAGTGTTGTTTGTGTTTCTTTTTTCTTTTAACAAAGAGAAATGAAGTGTGTTTTTACATAAGATTGAAGAATTGAATGCATCCATATATTTGAATAGCATTGCATGTCCCTCTCTTTAAATTGCTCTTACCTTGCGGTTTCTCTCTCAACTTCGTCTAATTCACTTTAAATTCGATGATTCCCGCTTTACTAAAACCCGAGCAAATCTTGTGCATGTGAAAAGTTAATGTTCCTCTGAAGAAAAAAAATTTATACTTTTTTTTTTAATCGTCTAGATGTTTTATTGATGAAACTTCAAAAAATTTATACTTAGTTACCAAAAAGTTAATGTTTCCTTTTGAAAAGAAATTATATATTTAGTTACCGAAAAGTTTGTTGACCACCAAAAAAAGTTAAGGTTTTTTTTTTTGTTCACTATATATTTCCTATTTTTCTATAGCCAAACCATAATAATAATAATTCCTAAAGAAGGTTATAGAAAAAAAACTAATAATTTCACCAAAAATGTAAAAATGTAAAAACGAGTAGTTAGATTTTTGACAGAAAAATGCATAATCATATTTTTAGGAATAAAAACGTGGAATTGAATTTTGTTGGAAATTTAGATAATTGTATTTTTAACGGGAAATCACGATAAGGCTGTTATTCCATGCAATTTGCCTTGTATCATTGTATGTCTGTGATGAAACTAATTTTTCATATTCGTGATCAATAAATGGTTCGTTTTTGTATTTACCTACATATATGAAACATGGTAATGAGAAGGTGAAAAGTATAGGGCCGAAAACTAATTATTTTGCAGAAGAAAAAAAAGTATAGGGCCCAATGGATCAGATCCAAAATTATAGGGTTTGTTGGGTTTCTTCAATCTCTCTAAAATGGGCCGATTTGAGTAGCAACTGTCGGCATGGCGGAGAGATTGTTCCCGACGAAGGCGAGCTCCGGCGGCGGGAATCGCCGGCGAGTTAACCTCACTCTCCTCTCCACTTTCCTCGTATATTTATTCCGACGCGTTACATAATTTATCCTCTCGTTCTCTGTCTCTCTCACGGATTCATTGTTCTCCCTATACTACAAAGGCAAAAACCTTATTTCTTCATCTTGATTTTCCAGCTACAATTGTAATTGGATAATTAATTCTCTCTCTCTCTCTCTCTCTCTCTCTCTCTCTCTCTCTCTCTCTCTCTCTCTCTCTCTCTCTCTCTCTCTCTCTCTCTCTCTCTCTGGTTTCAAGATTAGTTAAACTCATAATGTGACATATGATGATACCAACAATTGTATTATGGGTTACTTTGGGGTTAAGTAACTCACATTCCTGAGTTCTTCGATTAGGAAATCCAAAGGGCGAATTCTTCGATTAGGAAATCCAAAGGGCGAAGTGCGGAATCTTGCTCTATGCCACAATGCTATAATTCATGCCAAGTGAGTAAACTTTTTTTCTCTCCTTTTCTTTGTGGTGTTTCCATGACAAGTGGTGAAAAAGATTTTAGCAAAAACTTATCGAGTGCTTTGAAACGGTGTCTGTTTCAGCAAGAAAGCCGCTTGCGAGCTTGTCTTATCCGAGACCAATCCTGGAGACTCCCTGAGGTCGTTGTTCATCTACAAACGTCAAAAAAAAATTTGTTTTCTTTTCCGATTCATACAAGAAACCATTACAACATTTAATGTGGTGAGAAGGTCATGGATCATGGTGATGGGATCGTTTCTCTTGAGAAGTAATGGTTCATCGTCCGAGAAAAGCGCCATGTATTCGATGGCGCTACAATATCTCATCTTAGAGGAGATGTCAGATGGATAGTTTAACTGAGAAGAGTACTTGCACTCATTTGAACCAGTAGGGTTGCGTGTTGACAAGTTCTAGTTTAAAGATATTTGTCTCTTTTTATTTGTAACCGTTGCCTAAAATTCTTGTTGCTTTAGGAAATTTTGCAATATCGTATTTGCATTATTAGATACTTATTAGTGCAAATATGTTAAATTGTCTTTCTTGGCTCAATTTTCAAAATAGAATATATATATATATATATAATTGGGAAATTAGGTCTTTCTCGGCTGTACGCTTTCTCTCCATCGCTCTCCATCGATCTCTTGCTCTCGTATTAGAGATTTTTGATGTGCAAAGTTATTAAATCACACAGTAGCTATGGAGTCGAGAAGCCTTCCGGTGGATTTGGCAGAGGAGATACTCTCTAGGGTTCCAGCTAAATCTGTAGCACGATTGCGATCCACATGCAAAGGATGGAACGTTCTATTGAAAAGTGGGAGCTTTGCTAAGATGCACACTGCTAAAGCACCAAAGGAGGAGTCTCTGATTATCACGCTGATTCATTCTAGGGTTTCCTTGGTTTTGGATGAGTGGAACTCTCGAACTCAATGATTTCCAAGTATGGGTGGCAAATAGTACCGGATCGGATCAGTCAAGTCATGGAGCAAGCCCCTAGCTATAAATTATTATAGAGGTAAAAAGTATTCTAATGAGATGAGTTTTTTGGTAGATGAGCAGAACGAAGTTGTAATGTATTTGAGAGACAACAACATCTTACACATCGTGGGCGAAGATAAACACACAAACACACACATTGTGGCCGATAATCTTGGTGGAGATTCTACATGCATGTCATCTTGCTCAGTTCTTCTGAATTATGTTCCAAGTTTGGCTCAGATCCAACAAGGTGGAGGACGCAAAAGGAAAGCACCAAGTATGTTTGTGAAGCTCATACCTAAGAAAAGAGAAACATACTAAAATCGCTAGAATTAAATTGCTTGTGAAAGTAAAATGCCAGACAATTGGAGGAGAGATGATTTTAAAATAAAGCTTTAAGCCCTAAGTTTCTCGAAAGTAATCCAAAAACCCGATGTGAAATCTCAAATCCCTTTTGATCACCAACCAACACCTATTGAGCTTTAGAACACGTTTCTATTGGTTGGTTCCAATATGATCCATGCTTGAAAAACTCTCAAATCTTTTGAATCTTCATCGGTCAACGGTGGTCACCAACTTTTTCGATGGCCTGAGTCTTTTCTGATCCTATATCAAGTTCCTAATGCGAAAAAATGGTAAAGTTAAGTCTCGTTCAAATAAACCGGTCAAAGTCAATCCTCTGTGACTTTACAAACGGATAAGGAACTCGGTAGTAAATATGCTTTTAAGTACATTTTGTTTTATCATTCGACGATTTGACTTCGCGACTTCGTATCGATACGGTAGCTCAATAACCATTTACAGTTTTATGTTTAAACATTTACAGTTTATAAAGAATATCATAATTATAAAAAAATTCTAAAATAAAATTTATGATAGGCACTAGAAAACTGTAGGGTCTTTTTTATTTTTTTTAACAAAAAGAATCATAATGTGTTTTTACAGAGGATTGAAGAGTTGGATGCATCCATAAATTTGAATAGAGGAGGAACATGACAAATCGAACACTAGAAGAGAGAGAAGGAATCATGCGCTAGAAAAGTGAAAAATCTAGAGACGCATATTCTAGGGGGAAGGCCTACTCCAAAATTGTGAGAATTCTTTCAGAGAGACATACGCATTCTATAATAGCATATTAGCATTGCATGTCCCTCTCTACTCTCTCACCTTGCAGTTCCAATCGTACCAATCACGTTGAATCGAAGTCTCTAAAATCTGGATTCGCTGCAACATTTACAATATATTGAATGGTCAGCAACTTCAAGTTTCTAGAGACAACTAATTAGAAAATCAGCTTCAAATTGCTCTTATCTTGCGGTTTCTGTCTTAGCTTCGTCTAATTCACTTTCAATTCCGATGATTCCCGCTTTACTAAAACCCGAGCAAATTTTGTGCATGTGAAAAGTTAATGTTTCCTTTGGAACAAAAATTTTATACTTAGTTACCAAAAAGTTAATGTTTCCTTTTGAACATAAATTTTATATTTAGTTACCGAAAAGTTTGTTGACCAAACAAAAAAAGTTAGGTAAAGTTTTTTTTTTTTGCTCACTATATATTTCCCATTTGTCTATAGCCAAACCATACTAATAATAATTCTTAAAGAAGGTTATAGAAAACAACTAATAATTTCACAAAAATGTAAAATATTTAGGTTTGGAACATGTATAGACGTCCAAGCTATATAACAACTGATTAATCTTACTCTATTTGTCTTTGTAGAATCGATATTTCTTCCATCCGTGTATTAAAAAAATGATCACAATCGCGCATTTTCTATAAAAAAATTAAAGCCACAAGTGAAACATAACCACAAACATATACAAGTCTTTCGTCTCGTGACTATCCTACAAATTAAGACACATTTGTTAGTAGCACTAGATACATGCAACAAAAGGTTATATGTAGTAATATCAACTATTGTGATGATTAAGATTCAGTGACATAAAAAAAGATTCATGGACATCAGTCATCACTAATACGTATTAGAACTTAAATAACATGAAAATAACTTAACGTTTATGTACGTTAGACAAAGCCGTAACAGTTTCCAAAAACCCTTTCTCAAAAATAAAATAAAATAGTTTCCAAAAACTTAAATGTTCATTGTTATTTGATTGAAAGTGTAAGTCTCTATGATCAAATGCATATGCATAGACTATGCAACATACATATTTAGTTTTTTTTTTATATATAGCATAAATTTAAACATTACACAATCAGGTTTATAACATAACCAATATATTGTTTTTAAAAAGAGGATATATATATTCTAAATTTCTAAGTGAAAATAAAACAAGAATGTTAGGAAATATACAAATATTTGCAAAACTAATTGAGATATTCCATAGAGTTTGTTTGTCAAGATTCAAACTTTAAAGTAAACGATTGAATGAAAAGAGTAACTATTATTGGTTGTAATTAGTCAACTGTAAAACTTTTATTTTTTTTTATTTTGAACTTTCCTACTATTGTGTTTTCACACCGAGGCTGACTCAGGATCCACGTAAGCAAAACAATTTTTTTTTTTGAATGACAGTAAACTCTAAATCGTCGGCGATTGATTGAAAGCAATGGTTGAATCGGAGAGAACGAAGCACACATGTCTCCGGCTTGAAATCTCCGGCGCCGATCCAATTTTCGTCAAAGGCACTTGGTATCACTCTCGTTTCGATATCTCCGTCACCGATGGCTCCTTCTCTTGGATTTGTAATGGTAAAAAAACCCCTAAATTCATACTGCTATTGGGTCTCTTAGGTATTCGGATTTTGATTTTTGGTTTTAATCAAGCGACTGAGGAGGAGGTGGTGGATCGAGCGGCACAATGGGACCAGCCGGTATCGGAGTATCTCCATCTCGCCGAGCGGTACTTAGGGTTTCAGCAGCCCGATTCTGTCTACGGTTTCTCCGATGCTCTTGAGGGATGTAAACGGGTTAGTTCGCTGTTTCTTGTTTACTTTGATGATCATTATTTGGGTTAGGCAAGTTTTGAATACATTTGTAGTTGAGGAATCATATGGTAACCAATGTTGAAGCAGAGAAAAGCAAAAATGAATATGAAAATGTTTCTCTTTTGATAATTCAAGCCAAGAAAGAAGCATTCGGTTTCTGGAATTTTTGGATCGGAAACATGAGCTTCAAATTCCTTTGTTATTGGATCTTGTTTGCTGACGAGATGGTTTCTTAATGCTCGAGTAAGCCTAAGATTGTGGATGTTGCCTCTGATTTTGTTTGGTTACAGCTCTCTTGGACGTTTGAGAAGGAAGGGACTAAACTCGAATGGCGGTGGAAATGTAAACCATCACATGACAGCAAGAAGATCACAGTCGGGATCTTGGATTTTCTAATGGAGGCAAATATAAGGCTAAGTGTATGACTCTACGCTATACGTTCTGACTTTTGAGGATTTTGTGTGATGTTTGATAATGAAAAGGCGAAGGATTTATTCCACTCTGTTTCCATTGACTTGAGCTTAGAACATGATTCATGCTTGAGGATTTTCGAAGGATCTTTTGAATCTTCACCGGTCAACGGTGGTCACCAACTTTTTCGGTGGCCCGAGTCTTTTCTGATCCTAGATCAACTTTTGAGGATTTTGTGTGATGTTTGATATTGAAATGGCGAAGGATTTATACCATTCTGTTTTTGGAAATGAATATGATGAATTAGACCTTAAGTGCTTTGATATATGTTTCTTCGGATTGGCATCTTTATTGGTCTTTGGAAGAAACGGCACTATCTCAATACTTAGTGTTTACCCAAACTTCCTGATAATACTCCACAGGAAGAAGTTGTGAACAAGACAAGATCTTTTGAGAAGATGAAAAGTGAAGCCGAGAAATGCCTAACGCAAGGTGAAAAACTCTGCAACGAAAAAACGGATATTGAGGATGCAACTTATACAAAGGCATGCATTATCTCTTAATTGCTTTCTTCTTGCTCAAATTAGAATCATTGACTTTTCTAATCTCTTGATTGCTTCTTTTTTTGGAGCAGATTAGTATTTGCAAAAGGACGTTGTCATGTTCAGCATTGATCTAGTCCTTTTTCTTTTGTCAATGCAGTTCCTTTCTGTTTTAAATGCAAAGAAGGCAAAACTCAGAGCACTAAGGACCAAAGAAGATTCAGAGAGAGCAGTTGAAGAGGAAGAGTCGACAGACAAAGATGAAAGATTGGAGAGTGAAAGAAGCGACACTGAGCAGAGCGAGGAAGAAGCCTCAAAGAAGGCAACAACAAGCAGAAAAGCCCGTGGCCGGAGGAGAGCTGCGCTCAGCTAAGAGATTCCACTGCCTTGAGATTTCAGGTCATATATTACATTGCAAGTTTTGTCAATCATAGCTAGGAAAAGAGAAACATCTTTTGGTTGAAAAAAAATCTGATGTGAAATTTCAATTCCCTTTTGATGAGTTTTGCGATGACCGGAGTCTTTGCTAGATCAAATTCGTAACTTCAATTTCGTTGTTTGGCTATAGTTGAAGAAATTGGGAAGTCAATCCCGGTTTAAGTAACCGGCCAGTCAACCCGTTGAACTTGTTAACCGTTAAAGTGTTAATTAGGGTAATAAATGCTTAATTAGAGTATTATTGGACCTAATTGATGGTTCAGTTTGGTTTGATTAGGTTAGTTGTTGAAGAATTCCTTCTGGTTAATCTAAAACCGGACCAGTTATCGGATCAATTTCCAGGAACCGATAAATAAACCGGTTGAGTCAACCACATGACCCGATGACCGATTAATTAAATATTGCGATTTTTTTCTCTTTTTTAACGATTAGAGATCAAGAATAGTTTGACTACCAACTCTTTCGATGGCTTCAAGAAATTTATGGCGTTATTCCTCGGTTTTTCCCTTCTTTCTTATCGATGTTTTGTTCACCGTTTTTTTGGTCTAAACCGCCGATCTAAACCAGACCTGATTGGATCAAACCGGTCTACATCGTCTGCAGTTTTTTGGCCGCTCTCTCTTCTTCCATATTGATGTTTTTGTTCACCCTTAACTTGGTCAACGGTCTTGAAATCATCGTTTTCTTTCTCTAAACCGTGGCTTTGATCCGGTTGAGTTAAACCGGAGCATCCTCTTGCGTACAATGTGTTGCCATATATATGTTGGCTATGACCTCTTCTCTAACCGGTTTCATAACATAATCACGAGCACCATGTACAATGTATTACCATATGTTGCCATATGTTTAAACTAATGACAACGTGTATCTACACAAAAGCTTTTATATCTCAACACAATGTCGGTTCACTGTCATACTATTACTCTTAAATCTTAATTGTATTATAAAACATATTTTAAAAATATGCTAAATGTTGATACAACACGAATATGCTAAATGTTGTGGTCAAATAGTGATATGATTCGACGGAAAAAACAATAGAAATAATCGAAATGAAATTACTTATTTGAATCTAAAGATAGTTGTAGATATAAAACTGGACACAACAAGAAAATCTTAAACCTAAAACGATATGAAAGTTTCTAAAGAAACACAATGAAATGAGACTTGGATAGATATTAGTGTGACAATTACAAGTCACTTGCTTTGTGCTTTCCTTTTGCGTCCTCCAAGAGGTGCACCTACTTGGATTTGAGCCAAACTTGGAACATAATTCAAAAGAACCGAGGAAGATGATATGCATGTAGAATCTCCACCAAGATTCTCCTCTAGTATGTGTTTATCTTCTCGCACAATGTTTAAGATGTTGGGGTTCAAATACATTACAACTTTGTTCTGCTCGTCTTCCAAGAAACTCATCCCTTTAGAAATTTTTTATATATATATATATCTGATCTCTCTTATAATTTCTTACCATTAAGTCTCAAGAGAGACGTTCCATCACCATGACATTCATCAGATTCAATGGATTTTACAAACTTTGGAGTTGTAGATGTTGTAGTGTTTATATGAAACGGGGAAAAAAAGACAAAATCTTTTATTGCAAAGATCGTCGTGATCAGCTCGCAAGTGGCTCTCCTACTGAAACACTCGTCATTGCAAAGCACTCAATAAGTTTTTGCTAAAATCTTTTTCACCACTTGTCATGGAAACACAACAAAGAAAAAGAGAGAAAAAAGTTTACTCACTTGGCATGAATTATAGCATTGTGGCATAGAGCAAGAGTCCGGACCATCGCCATGTCTCTAGCCCTTGGATAATCGAAGAACTCAAGTCAGTGAAAATTCAGGAATATGAATTACTTGACCCCGAAGTAACCCATAATATAATTGCAGGTATCACCATATGTTTAACTAATTTTGAAACCAGAGAGAGAGAGAGAGAGAGAGAGAGAGAGAGAGAGAGAGAGAGAGAGAGAGAGAGGAGCTTTACAATTGGCTAAAGTAGTCACCAAAATCATCGATTACAACTGCAGCTGGGAAATCAATATGAAGATGAAACGCAGGAAAGTATTTCCTGATTCCTTCATCATCATCATTAGCCACATATCTTTAATTACATATCTCACAAAAACGGCCAGTGATTTACCGAATCATTCGGTACTTATATCCAAGCTAAGTAAAAATAAGTTTTCTAGGGATTTGATCGAAGACATCGGAGTAGGGGTCGATTCCCTTAGAAGATTTGAGTCTACAGTTCATAAGAAAACCAAAACCTAACAGAGAAATATACTTCGACAATCAATGGGATCAATGTTGGTCAGCATAATTCAAGCGTAGAGAAAATAAGCTTGAAAACGGAAGTTTTAGATATTTAAAGTTTTGAAGCTAATTATCAAGGAAAGTAGTCATTATTACAATATAAAAGAGAGTCGGCAATTCAATTTTTACTAATCAAGGAGAGTATATAAGAGAGTTAATGTTCAGAAGTTGTTCCTTTCCATGTTACGGACACGCTTCTCGCAAGCCTTTTTTCTCTCTCTTCCAATGTTCAATTTGAGTCTCGCTTCTCGCATTGATGGCAATCGCGGTCTTCAAAACCTCGATCCGCTTCCGGTTCCAATTATACCGGTCGCGCTGAGCCCTTCTCCCGATGTTTGACATCGTTTGAGTGAGGTTCTTTCTCAGTTTTCAGCAAGGCCTCAGTGATTTCTTCATTGAGAGCTTCCTCATTGAACTGCTGCATCTGGTTCGCTTCTTCATTGAGAGCTTCCTCAGTCACTGGCATAAGGAAATCAAAGTTACGATGCCAGATGTGGAACTAATACACTGGAAATTTCACCAAGAGTGTAGATTATAACAGTACCAAATAAAACCTATGCTCAGAATAAGTCGACATGTATCCTAGATGTAGAGATTCGAGAATATGTTGCAAGTTAGAGGATCGATTCTAGTTCTGATTCGTAGGATCCAGAAATTCAGCAGGAATGAAAACAAATTGGCGAAAATGGAATTGATAACAGAGGCAATCCCAAACAGAAACATGAATATTGAATCTGAAGAAGCGTCACAAGAAATTTGAAAGAATCGAGCAGAAATGGAAGCTCCTAGAAACAGTATAATTACAGAGGCAACTCATGAAAGCGGAAACTGATTTTGATCATAAATTTGAAAACCGCTTCAAATAAACCATCGCCTTCATCGATTAGAGTCGCACGATTCTATATTCATAGCTTACGTATTTCAATCGCAATCCCAAACAGAAACATGAATATTGAACGAAATCAGAAGAAGCATCACAAGAAATTTGAAAGAATCGAGCAGAAATGGAAGCTCATAGCTTACTTTTTTCAATCGCTGCAGAGTAATCCTTATCTTCCACCATTTTCTCTTAGCTTGAAACGAGAGAGAGAGAAAAAAATGAAAATTAGAGAGAGAGGATTTGAGTCAGGCGGGAATGGGAATTGCAGAAAGAAACCATAAAAGGTCCGTAACTGAATTCTGGCTCTGTGTTGGACGGCTAAGATTAGAGTAAATCGACGGTCAGATTAATTGCTAGCGGAAGAAAATTGCATCAGAAAAAGAAAAACTAAAACAAAAATAAAATAAAGCAACTGCTTGTTACACGCTGGACGGCTGCGATCACGCCACGTCAGAACCACCACCATTTCTATCCTTATCGACGGTCACAGAGAAAAGGTCTGTTGATGGTTACACGTGCTATTCACGCGTTCGTACGGAGTGAGCATAGCTATTAATGAAGAATCTTAGCTTGAAACGAGAGGACTCAAAACGAAAATTAATAAGCTAACCATATAGGAAAAAAAAATCATAATTAATAAAACTAATCAATTGATCTGAGAGAAATTTGGACTTGTTCGGGAAATGAAAAATACAACATCTACATAATCAAATTGCTGTTCTGAACATTCGTTTTAGTTTTTGAGCTATGCTCTGTTTTTGTGCTCTCTCTGCTTTTGGATTAATTTTGGTTTCCTTCTGATTTCAGTATTTTTGTTGATTTTCTCTAGAGATGTCAGATGGGTCGGCCCGCGTCCAAGTAGCCCAACCCGTTGCGGAATTGTTTTTTTGCGGACCGCGCGGGCCAACCCGCCGCGGGTTGCGGACAAAAAATATATGTCCATGCCCGCCCCGCATTATCCTATGGGTCAGCGGGTCAACCCGCGGGTCAAACAAAACCCAAAAGCTCAGATGCTGGTCGATGCTGCATTTCGATACAAAAGCTCAGATCTTAATTTGATGTTCTTGTTATTTATGTAGGTCTTGTTCTCAACCAAATATATAATTTCAACAAATATACGAGTAATGGAAGAAGAAGGAAAAAAAAGAAAGACGGCAACTCGACAAGATGTTAACATTGTGAAGCTTTTGCCGATTTGGAAAAAAAAAAGAATGACACAACATGAAATTTCACCACTTTATAAAAATTCAGTTAGTTACATATTCCAAAACTTCACCTTTACTAAAAAATCTTATATAAGTAAAAAGTCGAAGGACATTGTGAAACAAGTATCATTCAAACTTAAAGCAACAATATGAGATTCTTAACTGAAATAGAAACTGAAACACCAACATCCAAAAAACAACATTCCAAGAATCTGAGAAGCAAGAGAAGAAAAAATAAAGCAGCAAAGGCAAAAATCCGAGAAGTAACGAAGTTCAAACTGAAACTCTTAACTAAATTCTGAAATTCGAGAAGCAAGAAGAACAAACCGAACTTGATAGTTCTTCAAATTTCATCTTCGTCCTCATCTTCATCATCGACAATAGATTGGAAAGATGGTAGTGTCTCATCTTCACCATTAGATTTTTCTTCCTCCTCTACATATGTGATTAAATTAAATTAGTGAACCTAATAGGTTATGATCAAAGAAGTGTAAAAGTTATGATAAGAATTTGCTTACCATTTTCATATGCCTCAAATCCTTTTAACCAATTACGACTGCATATCAAAGCTTGCACGTTTCTCGGAAGAAGCCGGCTTCTGTACTTGTTCAAAACTCGAGCTCCAATGCTAAAAGATGGTTCTGAAGCTACCGTCGTGATGGGTATACTAAGCAGATCGCAAGCCATTGAAGATAGCTCACCATATTTTTTTGTGTTATCTTACCAATAATCCAGGATATCCAAATTGATAATGTCTAATGCCGGTTCTTCAAGATACGTTTCCAGAGAAGACTTCCCACTAACAACAACACTTGACTTGCAAACAACAATACAGAAGACTTCCCGGTTCTGTATTGATCATCATTTGACCAATATCCTCGTTTCTGGGCACAAGACTGCATTTCCGACGATGCCTTCTTAAAGTATTAGTACCGTTTTTGTGGGAGTCATGTGCATATTTCTTCTTGCAATGCTTGCACTGTGCTTTTTGCGACCCATCTTTCTCTGTAATCACTACAAAATCACCCCACACATCCGAGTACTGCCTTCTCGACTTATTCTTTTTTTGATCCGATGACTTTCCTTTGTCATCATCATCTGCTTTATCTTCAGACTCAACATTTTTTTTGTTTTTGTTTTTCGTCTTACTTGAATCAGGCTCAAACATTTTCTTCTTCCTCTTATTCAGCTGAGATACTCTTCCTGTGCCATCATCCACTTTAGACTCACATATATTTTT
Source organism: Eutrema heterophyllum (assembly GCA_002933915.1). NCBI lineage: Eukaryota > Viridiplantae > Streptophyta > Magnoliopsida > Brassicales > Brassicaceae > Eutrema > Eutrema heterophyllum. Next base: position 45,692 of record PKMM01020986.1, read on the forward strand.
CTTTCTCGGTTCAGGGGAGATTCCTTTTTCAGCATAAAACAGATTTTGCTTTCTCTTCTTCTGTGTAGATGACTTTCCTTTTCCATCATCATATGCAGCCTCAAAGTGGTTTCTATGTCTCGATTCAGGAGAGATTTCTTTTTCAGCATCATCATCATCATCTTCAACCTCAATGAGCCTTCTGTTACGAACTTTGGATGGTTGTGATCCATCAGAATTCAGTGGTTCATGTTCAGCGTTTAGAGATGCAACAACTCTTTGGGATTCAAAGTCTAGCGAGTTCAAGTAGCCGAAGTCTTCTGAGTTATGTTAATAAGAATTAAACGACAACATGAGATGATGAATCATAGCAAAGATCATCTGTGTGAAACCACATATGAATGACACTTACCAGGTCCATTATTCACGAATCACGACTCACAAACGTCTTCAACCTCTGTGTCAAAATCTATGTTGTGTGATTCAGCTGAATGACTTGTTTAATGTGAGTCGTGGGCTCGTGGCTTTAGAGTTTTGAGTAGTTGCTAAATTAGGTTAGGGTTTACGTATAAGTAACTTTAGTTGGTATAGAAGGTTTGAATATATGTATTTAAATTTAAATATTTACAATTTTTATAACTAAATTAACGCTAACTCCTTGATTCTAACTTCTAAGACATCAGTTTAACAAATCCAATCAGTTCAGAACAGACGAACAATATGATATAACAACAAAGAGTGACTTCTTAGTTGTTCAAGTCAAATCTACCATTCAGAGAATGAAACCTTAAAAGATCAAACTGGAATAACTATTAATCAAATCAAAGCATCAGAGATCAACAGAAACCAACAAACAAAACTATCCCCAAGTGGGATCTTCGCAAAATCCTATTAAGCTAGCTTTTGATCATAGAGAAGAGCAACTGATTCTACACATATTTCTATCTTCTGATTCTTATCACAGTAATTAGTGATTACCTAACAGATTAGATTTATCCCCACATTAGCAAGAGAAACCAAGACAGTGTGCTTTTCGACAGTTGCAGGTTCAGAGTTCGAGTTGTTAGCATCGACATCGCTCCCATAAAATATTTGAAACAGATTTGATTGTGTGAAAAAGACACGGGAAAACTAACTTGTTCCTGCAATTCAGTGAGTTGTCTCTCTCTCTCTCTTGACTTCTACATATTAAAAGAAGAAGAAAAATTCAGTCAGTTAGATATTCCAAAATTAAAGACACATCAAACTTACAGGAAGATCCACTAGAGTTTCCAAGTAAAAAATCTATTTCCTTATACCAGAATTTGTTTATTCCATCAAGTTATTAATATTTTTTCTTAATTCTTCCTACTCTGTTGCAGTTAAAGTATATTCAAATTTAATTAACACAAACAACCACCTCGTTGTTGCTCGCTTGAGACGAATTGGTCAATGGCTTTTGGTTCACATCAACCATATCATCTTGTTTCGTTGAAGAAAGTGACTCCATTCCTGGTAATGCAGCTGAAATCTAGCAGAATATTGGCTACAAGTTTCCAAAATACCAAAAGAAAACACACACACACAAAACAATTATTCAAAGAAATCTCAAGTCTGTAACAGTCATGATGATACATAGTTGCTTCTCACCTTAATGTTAAATCCTGCTTTTGCACTCGTCTCTATGAATATTATTCCAAAATCACGAGCTTTGTTATCCCTTTCCTTTATCGACACTTGCCTATCAAATGGAAATTTCAAGTTGATAGCTAAATGACAAAAGTTTCCATGTAACTTATTCATTCATCTCTTTTTGCTATTCTTTTAGGCGTATTATTGGATGTGATGTTACTAAATCAATGTTTCTTAATTACCTTTTGTCAACGAGATCTATTTTGTTACCCAACCAGAACAATTATGACATCGCTACCTCTCTCTCTACGAACATCCTCAATCTACTTTGAGTGTATTCAAGAATAACTGGCTGACTGCCTATCTGTACACTGAAAAAGACAAAAACAAAATCAAAAGACATCGATAACAATTTGGAGATTATCCATCAGATTCAATAGTTAACCCATTCTAGTTCGTGGAGACTGAGAACCCAGCCGCCGTCGATTGGTGGATATGGTGGCCGGATTGTTACTAGAGTTCTGATTTGGTGAAGAAAGCTTCGTCTTCTGCGGTTTACCCGCAAACCTGCAAAACCGTGACGGGTTGACCCGTTAAACCCGCGATCTGCAACGGGTAAAACCCGCTAAACCCGCAAAATCATGGACACTTAATAATGTGTCCAGGCCCGCCCCGTTGCGGTCTTATATGGGCCTGGCCCGCGGGTTGTGGCCCATGTTGACATCTCTAATTTTCTCAAACTGTCCATCATGGTAAATATTTATTTTTTATTGATCTATAAATTTCACATTTCAACAAAAAAAAATAGTTGTTCTGAAATGTCAAATAATTTTTTGGTATTTCCTATCGATCCATGTCATTCTTCATAGTATACTTGACAAACGGGAGGTGTAGCCGCAATAACACCAATTTTTATATGTCTTTTGGCTTTACCTTTTTTTAAAAGTATGTATGTGCGTAGGTATAAAAATTTGTTGCAAATACTATCGGGTTCTACAAAAGTTCATAGTTAATTACAATATGACTATAGCATAAGCTATATATATATATATAAGTTTGTGTTAGTTGGTATGTATGTTGTATGTGCTTCCTAATGTTTTAATTTATAATAATGTATATGACAATGAATACAATTCTGTCTATCCCTCGTACTTCTAGATAATCTAGTCCTTTTAGTTCATGTGTTAGACCTTCTTCTTTTTTTCCAATCGAGATTGGTGTTTTAATTTCTACAAATTTAATCGGTAACTTAGTTGGTTAAAACAGCTATATTTATGACTCTTTTATATTCACTTTTCTCTCTCCTGTTCTCCACTCTCGTGTTAGAAGCGCGTGTTTCCCACTCTCTTTCCTTCACCCGGTATGTGTTTTTTACTTTTTTGCGTTATAGCTTCGTCAAGCTCTCTCTCACTGCCTCACAGATTCCCCAAATGTGTCTGAACCAATACGCTTTTATAAAATAAATATTCATCGGTAACCAATAAGAATAATATAGTCTAGTGGTCTTAGGCGGTACGAATCAGTATTCTTCTCACGGGTTCGAGCTGCTAATGATCAGTTTTTTTTTCTTTCGCGATTCATTCAAATTTAAAACGAAAAATCGTAAAACTGAACAATGGAAGGATTCGAACCGGAGCTTGTGAAAGTATAATAACGTCGCAGACCACTAGACTAGGTAAAATTTTGGTAACAACTAATCAAATATTTTAGTTGCGTTAGCGCCTATCAGAAATTTTCTTTTAGGATTTTTTTTTTTGTTTAAATTTTACAATTTTTTTTTTAATTATGATATCTTATTATATAAAGTTGGATGTTTCAAAGTTAGTAATTCGCCTATCTTTATAAACTGTAAATGTTTAAACATAAAACTGTAAATGGTTATGGAACTACTGTATCGATACAAAATCGCAATGTCATATCATCGAATGATAAAACAAAACGTACTTAAAAGCATATTTACTACCGATTTCCTTATCCTGCAAATGATTTGCACGGGTTTAAGTAAAGCGGGAATCATCGGAATTGAATGTGAATTAGACGAAACTAAGACAGAAACCGTAAGGTAAGAGCAATTTGAAGCTATTTTTCTAATTAGTTGTCTCTAGAGACTTGAAATTGCTAACCATTCAATATATTCTAAATGTTGCAGCGAATCCAGATTTTGGAGACCTCGATTCAACGTGATTGATACGATTGGAACTACAAGGAGAGAGAATAGAGAGAGACATGCAATGCTAATATGCTATTATAGAATGTGTATGTCTCTCTCAAAGATTTCTCACTGTTTTGGAGTAGGTCTTCCCCTTATAATCTGTCTCTCTAGATTCTTCACTTTTCTAGCGCATTATTCCTTCTCTCTCTTCCAGTGTTCGATTTGTTATGTTCCTCCTCTATTTAAATATATGGATGCATCCAACTCTTCAATCCTCTGTAAAAACATACTTCAGTTCTCTTTATTAAAAGAAAAAAAAAACACACTTCAGTTTTCTAGCACCTATCAAAAAATTTCTTTTAGGATTTTTTATTTATTTATAATTATGATATTCTTTATAAAACTGTAAATGTTTAAACATAAAATTGTAAATGGTTATTGAGCTACTGTATCGATACGAAGTCGCGAGGTCAAATCGTCGATTTGAGAGTTTTTCAAGCATGGATCATATTGGAACCAACCAATAGAAACGTGTTCTAAAGCTCAATAGGTGTTGGTTATCAAGTCTTGGTGATCAAAAGGGATTTGAGATTTCACATCGGGTTTTTGGATTTCTTTTAAGAAACTTGGGGCTTACAACTTTATTTTAAAATAATTGTTGAGTATTATGCTTGCGGAATACTTGCTAAAGAGGCGACACAAAGTTTGATCACCGAGTTCCCGACCTCGAACCGGTACGTTTCGAGGGAGCACTCTCGCTCCCAACCTTCACTATCTCAAAGAAGAGGTCACATTTTGTTACAAGGTTCTTTTTCCCTTACAACAATGAACCAGAAACAGGAATTGACTTCTACGACTAAAGACCAAAAAAAAAACATCTTGTGTACTTATGTTTTTGTCTTCTTTCTAGACTAGTATTCTTTAGGATTCTCCCATACTGTCTTGTCTGTACTTCTCCTCTTTCTAGGAAACCTCTACTTGGTGTCTTGTGCAAATACATATGTAACTTAGCACAGCTTTTGTAACATGTGAATGTCTACCGTGACTCTGCTTGGGCCAAGTAACACTTCTGCTTTGTTTCTCTGTCAATTCTCGTATGGCCCATGAAAGGCCCATCTTGTGAATTGTCAAACCAATAGCAGCCCAATCCACAAACTCCACCTTTTGACAAACCACATCATGTGAAGTCGTAACCTAACTCCTCTTGCTCTTCCTTTGCGCGTGAAACTAGCAGCCGCCGAAACCAAACCTCCATCGGTAGTTTTCTCCGACTGGTCACTCAACTTCCCCGGCGAGCCACTATGCAAATCCCGGCGATTCCTCGCCACCCAGCAGCTTGTGAAACCTAACCGCGAATCTCTCTCCTTTTTTCCTTTCGCGGTTCTCCTTGGTCATCTCAGCCAGATCGGACCGTCTTTGTCTTCTCCGGCAAACCAAAACGCCGCTGGTGCACTCTTCATCACCGAGAACCAGCAATCCCATCGTCGGTGAGAAAACCCGAAGCTTCTGGCTTCTCCGATGGCGATTTGCCTCTGCAGCCTGAGACCTTCACCGGCGAATTCTCTCTTTGAATCTTAGCCACCGCCGCTTCATATCGCCGATCAACCGCTGTCACCTCTGAAACTCGAACCGCCGTCACCTCTGCGATTCCCGGTGCTTCCCGGCTCGGATTGCTTCCTCCGAAATCTCTGCAAGTTCAGGCGAGGACTTGCATCTCCAGCGATTTCCGGCGAGAACCAGCAATCCCATCGCCGGTGAGAAAACCCGAAGCTTCTGTCTTCTCCGATGGCTATTTGCCTCTGCAGCCTGAGACCTTCACCGGCGACTTATCTCTTTGAATCTTAGCCGCCGCCGCTTCATATCGCCGATCAACCGCCGTCACCTATGAAACTCGAACCGCCGTCACCTCTGCGATTCCCGGTGCTTCCCGCCTCGGACTGCTTCCTCCGAAATCTCTGCAAGTTCAGGTGAGGACTTGCATCTCCAGCGATTTCCGGCGAGCCTCTGTCTCCGATTGCTTCTGGTGCTCTCGGCTTCATCTTCCAGTCAACCCGAGATGCCGCGAACCCTAACTCGCCTTCACATAGAACCTTTCGATTTAAATCGGAATCTCCAAATCTAACCGCCAACTCTCCTCTGCAATTCTGGTGGCGGCGACGATTCTTCTGCCTACTTGAGACCCCATCCTCCGATTACCTCGCCGTGAACTCCGTCAGCCGCCGCCTCAACTTCCGGTAAGTCCTTCCCCTTCGACTTCTGATTTGGTCTTAGGTTAGGACGGGCTAACTTTGCTTCTTGGGTCTGCCAGGCCCTTCTAGGCCCAGAACCTGTTATGTGAGGCCCACGACCCAACACAGAAATGATTTTGGGCCAGTCTCAAAGTCAAAGCCCAACTCCTTCCTCATTTCCTTTCAGTTCTGGAGCCCATCATTGGCCCAACATCCAGTAAACATCTTTCAGTTGACTCCGACGACCTTGGCCGACGTTGACTGATCTCTTGCTCCTCCGGCGCTCTCACCGGCGCTCTTCACCGGTAACTCCTTGGTCCCTTTTGATTTTCAGAAACCTATGAAATCCGATGCAACTTTTGACTTAAATCTTTGCATCTTTCCTTTTCAGCTTCTCCGGCGAACCACTGCGCCTCCTCAACTGTTCCGCTTTCACCAGGTACGTTCTTCTGAAAACACTCCATTGTCTCTACCAATTCTTAGAGACACCACGAAACTGTAACTTGGTTTATTTTGGTTTTTTCTCACAGCTGCTCTGACGATCCTCTGCGTCTTCTCCGCTGTTCTGATCCTAGGCCCAGAACCTGTTACTTGAGGCCCACTTCTGCTTTGTTTCTCGTCTGGCCCATGAAATGTCCATCTTGTGAATTGTCAAACCAATAGCAGCCCAATCCAAAATAATCTCTCCTCCAAGTGTCTCGCATTCACTTTCACAAGCAATTCAATTCTAGCAATTTTAGTATGTTTCTCTTTTCTTAGGTATGAGCTTGACAAAACTTGGATGAAATCTATGACCTGAAATCTCTTAACTGCATGCAGTTCTCTTCCGGCCACGGGCTTTGCTGTTTGTTGTTGCCTTCTTTGAGGCTTCTTCCTCGCTCTGCGCATTGTCGCTTCTTCATCCACTCTCGAAGCTTTCAGCTTTGTCAGTCTGACTCTTCCTCTTCAACTTCTCTAATCTTCTTAATTTGTCCCTTAGTACAAAACATATTATTTCTTGCCAAATCTGCTTTTTATCAACCAATTTGTCTTTTTCCCCAAAACTCCAAGAGCATTTTCTCTCTACATGTACAAGCTCTTTAAATGTGCTTGCTAATTAATATCTTTAGCCATAAAACTTGGTGAAGACGCTCTTTCGTATCCCACACCAAGCTACATGTACAAAGCATATGTTTTGCAGTGAAATCCCACTTTTTTAGGTATTTTTATTGGTACGGTATTGTTTCTGTTCCTTTGTTGCATAATTTTATCTTGTCACAGCTTCATATCAGATTTCTTAGAGAAATAATTTCATAGTATAAGCCATCAAAAAGGCTTGGAGACTAGTATATATAACCACTACGTGTCTACGTTTCATATTTATTTAAGAAAATATTCAAATTGAAATAAAACTTGGTAATTTTAGAAGATAGAGAAGTTAAAGTAAAATTTTCACCTACATCTAAGTAAGCGGTGGAGTTTGATAAAAACACATTTTGTTGATAAAAAAAATAAATAATGTATTTGAAACGTGGTTACCTTAATTTTCTATTATTTATCAAATATTTACACGTTTTAGATCCTTACGAATCTCAACTAATTTCCTTAGATAATGCATCTTCCACCGGTCTCACCTTCGCCGGAGCTCTCCTTGCCGGAGATTTTCGATTACCAGCTTTAACATCTCAAATACCCAAGAAGAATTCTTCCTCATTGTCATGCCTCATACGAGAACAAAATATAAGCTAGATCCGAATTTGTAAAGAAAATACTTAAATTTGCATTTCCAGTATACTATTTTTCTTATAAAATGACACATTTACTTATAATTATAACTGTCGGAAACAAAAAAAAAATAATGTATATAAATAAAACTATATAAGTGAGAATGGAATATTTTATATATATACCTTATTATATAAAGCCAGGAGGACAATCAAATTGTAAACAGTATTATAACCTCGACGATGATTCAATAATTGGTTAAAAAAACGGGATTTACATATTTCCTAAAAATTTCACTTGTCTCCCAACTCCAATTTGACTCACCGGAATCATACCATTGTTTCTCTGCATCTCCGCCATGTAGAAAGGGGAGAATGGGCCGTTCTTAGTTCGAGAGATCAATTCCAACACGAATTTGAATACGGGTTGACAATAACCGGACTTAACAAACTCTGTATTTTACAAAATTACACTTTTGTATCATATATAAGGGTTTACAATAACCGGACATAAACCAGAAACCATCAAACCACTCAATTGGAACAAAGCCGATCAATCAATAAAGCAACTTAACGGAGCTTAATGACTCACTACGGAGGACATGATATAAGATCATATATCAACAGCCGTGGAGGGTTCGTGAGCGACAAAATCCAACGGTGAAGGCCGCCTGAGATAAGTGATGGTGGTCGGATCTGCATCGGGGTTCCTGCTATCTGAAGCTCTGTTATCGCCGAGTTAATTTGTTTTTGTAGAGCTGCCGCGATTAATCAGAGATGAAGACAGTTCGGATTCGGAAACAAGGAGTTTTGGGCCGAAACGAGAAGTTAGTTTTCTTTTTATTTGGGCTGGGTCGACTTGATGGGCTCTTTGTTGTTTCTGATTCAATATATGGCCCTGTTCTTTTTAGATGCACAGCTGGGCCAAGTCAATCTAAGACCAAAACAGGAAATAAAACGGAAATTGCGCGAAGAGGAGGTGATTTCAAGAGAATCCGACCAAAACTGCAGCTCGGAAAGGGAGATGAAGATGAAACGCAGCAAAAAGAATGTACTCATACCTTCATCAATCATCATCCACATACCTTCAGTTACATGTATCACAAAAAATGTTTTATTGGAATCATTCGATCGCTACTTAAAAGTAAAAAAAAAAACCAAACAAAATTCAATAGAAAGATAAAACCGTAGGCAAACCAGAAAATCCTAAACATGAACAAGACTTGGATTATTAGATAGATAATGCATAGATTAGTGTGACAATTACAAGTCACACGTGCTTGGTGCTTTCCTTTTGCGTCCTCCACCTTGTTGGATCTGAGCCAAACTTGGAACATAATTCAGAAGAACTGAGCAAGATGATGACATGCATGTAGAATCTCCACCAAGATTATCGGCCACAATGTGTGTCTTTGTGTGTTTATCTTGGCCCACGATGTGTAAGATGTTGTGGTCTCTCAAATACATTACAACTTCGTTCTGCTCATCTACCAAAAAACTCATTCCATTAGAATACTTTTTACGTCTATAATAATCCACATAATCCACTGCTAGGGAGGACTTGCTCCATGACCTGACTGATCCGGTACTATTTGCCACCCATACTTGGAAATCATTGAGTTCGAGATTTCCCATCAAAGATTTGAAATCAGTACATAACAGACAAAGCTGATCTTCTCTAACTACTGATAAATCCGCATTCACATAAGGAAACGGATGAGGAAGAGGAAGAGACAGACTTTGAAATCTCTCTGTTGAAAAATCAAAACTTAGTAAAAACTCAGCATGTGGCGTCCCTGCTTGAGTAGCAACCCAATAAGTAATTCCCTTCACAGATATGCCACGACGATATTCTGCTAAAAACCAATCAGTAGCCACACCAACAACTCTCCACGAATAAGAGGTGAAGTCATAAATCTCGTACTCATTGTTGATTGGTATATCTTGACGATCCACCCTCAAGATTTTGTATTGTTTGCAGGAAGATTTGCTGTCGTAACCGAGAGCATAGTAGTCGGATTCCTTGTAGCTGTCTCTAGGTTTAACCCACTTGGTTTCCCCTGAACATGGATTCCAAACCACGAGTCTATTGTCTATGGTGGTGCATAGCAATAAGCCCTCGCAGTGAAATACGTTACGTATATCGACTTGTGAAGAATTAGAAAGGGGATCTTTAAGGTATAATTCAGCTGCAACTTTAGCTGATGGATCACGGAGATTGATCCTTACTAAGGAAACCCTATAATCCATCAACATGATAACCAGATACTCCTCCTTTGGTGCTTTAGAAGAGTGTATTTTAGCAAAGCTCCCAGATTTCAATAGAGCGTTCCATTGTTTCGATGTTGAACGCAATCGTGCTACAGATTTAGCTGGAAACCTAGAGAGTATCTCTTCTACCACATCCACCGGAAGGCTTCTCCACTCCATAGCTACTGTGTGATTAAATAACTATGCGAATCAAAAATCTCTAATACCAGAGCGAGAGATCGATAGAGAGAAAGCGTACAGCCGAGGAAGACCTAATTTCCCAATTATATATATATATNATCGGTTTAATATTTTTAAAATTAGGCCAAGAAAGACAGTTTAATAATATTTGCACTAATTAGTATTTAATAATGCAAATACGATATTGCAAAAGTACCTAAAACAACAAGGATTTTAGGCAACGTAAAATAATAATAATAATAATTATATGAAAAAAGAACTTGTCAAAACGAGACCCTACTGTTTCTGGTTCAAAAGAGTGCAAGTACTCTTCTCAGTTAATCATCTCCTCTATGGTTACTTATTTATTGGACCTGGTTCAAAACCCTTTTCTTGTAAAGATTGTTGGGATCCATTGTTTGTAGATGAACAACCACCTCAGTGAGTCTCCACGATTGGTCTTGGATAAGACAAGCTCGCAAGCGGCTTTCTTGCTGAAACAGACACCGTTTCAAAAGCACTCAATAAGTTTTTGCAAAAACCTTTTTCACACCACAAAGAAAAAGAGAGAAAAAAAAGTTTAACTAATCTTGAAACGAGAGAGAGAGAGAGAGAGAGAGAGAGAGAGAGAGAGAGAGAGAGAGAGAGAGAGAGAGATCACTTACTTAGTCACTTGAGAGCTTCACCCATTCTCCCGATATGGAAATCTTAGTTTGAAAGCTAGTGAGCGAAAGAAATTTGAGAGAGCTTCTTTCGAGGCGTTTGAGGCTGACTCTTCTTGTTGGTGCTGAGCGAGCTTCTGGTGGCAGCGTTTGAGGCTTTCTGTGCGGTGTTCAGAGTTCAGTGCTCTGTTTGTGGCGTGGGGATTGCTCGGTCTTCCTCATGTCTTCGTCTCCGGTGGCTCCTTGTCTCGTTGCTATTGTGTTTCTCTTCTTGTTACTCTCGGACGTGCATAAGTTTTGCTAGGTTTTGGTTAGTTGGAGATTTAATATAGTTTGGTTTGTGTCTCGTCTTTCAGTTCTCGGAGGAAGTAGTAATGCTGTTGAGTTTTGAGGTTGTTTTGTACTGTTGAGATTTGATCTGCTGCTGACATCTTAGAGGGATCTTGGTAGAGTGATCTAGTGCCTTTAGGTTCTGATAGTTAGTGTAGTCCCGTCTTAGAACTTGATCTATGATTTGTTAGTTAAGCCTCGGACCAAGTTTGAGGTCTGTCTTGCTTCGGGCCTCCTCTGACTTCTTAGAAGAAAAGTTCCTTTTCAGGCTACCGGATGAATCAGCTTCTGATATGCAAGATGGACGTTTCGCGGACCTTTCTTTTGTTATTCTCCTTTCGACCAATTCTCGGTCTCCTATTTCCCGCGGGTGTTCAAGGTTGTAATCGCTACTCATTACATGTTACTTCAGAGCTTTGGTGTAGATTTCTCTATCAGTGAATGATTTTGTATTGCCGATCAAATTTTCTTTTTCTTTTATGGGTGATCTGGTTTTTTCTATTTTTTGTTTTTGGTTTCTTTTTCACGAGTTGTAAAATATTAAGATATAAATCCGCGTATACACGGAGCCCTAATCTATATCGTAATAAGATTATTTCTTATACGCGGACTCTCGAATTTGTAATTTACGAATTTGAACAGTCATCGCTAGATTTGTTTTTGTGGATTTGGTTGATGATAACTTATCAAATCAATGATAAGAGGAACGGTTTTGGTTTGATAAATTGGTGTCCATGTAATTAAAATTGATAGGTAGGAAGGTAGCTGATGAGCCCAAGCCCATTGGGGGCGACAATCGCTGAGCCCATAGTTCTAAATTTAAGGAAAGAAAGATGATGTTTATTAAAAATTTAAAATTAATCTAACTATTTTAAAGACGATTTTTTTTTTTTTTTTGGGTACATAACTACGCTTCAATTATAAAACCAAATTGAAGAGAGAAGCAAATAGTCACTTTCCAACTATCTATGACAGGATCTCCCGCAGATAGTGAGTTAGGAACTTGTTAGGCGAGTTAAGAACTTGTTTGGTTCACCAATCGTTAAAAATTAATTAACGCCTCCTCACAATCAGGCGAGTTAAGACTTAAGAACTTGTTTGGTTCACCAATCGTTAACATTTGAAAAACGTAACTTTTTCTGATTAAATAAATTCATTCATGTATTATCAAACTAATAAAAACACTATTTCTATTTTTTTTTTAAATTGTTTTTAAGACGCGTGCATTCTTCTCTAACAAATCAACTTTTGTATTCTTATCTCAGAAGAATCGATGACACAGAGAAAACTCAAAAAGAAATTATCGTAATATCGCTAGCTCACTTAATTTCGATGAAAAGATCATGTATTTAGATTTGACACCATAATAAGCAAACACGATTCTTACTTTGGTTATAGCCCATATCAAACTATACAATTCCATATAAAAAGAGATATGCCTCGGCAACTACCATAAATCCTTAGACATTCGCCGTCACATCAGTATTCTAAACCATTGAAAACCTGTAGATTAAAGTAAAAGATCAGAACATAGAACTAATACACAAATTAAATATGTGGCGGAAAATTCATTTAATCCCCAACTATTTCGATTTGGCCATTTCAATCTCCACCTATTTCATTAGACGTTTAAATCTCAAATTTTGTGTTGACCACGCCATTTTGGTTTCACGTTAGTCAACACTAACATCACGTTAACACCGTTAATAATCATTAATTGTTTCCTAACCGTTAATTAGAAGTTTTTTTTATTATTCTTAGCATTAGTGGAGCAACTATATTACCTGTTTTCTTTTTACTTATGTTTGTTTGATTTATACAGTTTAATACTCCCTCCGTTTTTTTTTTTTTTATGTTCTAAAAATTTTTTTTGTTTTTAAAAGATTGATGTTTTCATTTTTCAATGCATATTTTGTTAAATACTCCCTCCGTTTTTTTTGTTTGATGTTCTAGAAATTTTTTTTGTTTTTAAAAGATTGATGTTTTCATTTTTCAATGCATATTTTGTTAAATATTGACTATTTTGTCCTCATTTATTTTTCTTTTGTTTGTGATTAAATTCAATTAATAAAATAAATTAGGAATATAAATAATTTTAGTTTTAAGGTGCTTGTTGCTTCGTTTGACGTGAAGTCAAATACACTCTTTAATTTGTTTTCCATATTATAATCGATCAAATTCCTTAATCTAATAGTTAGTGACTTAATGTATTCTATCACGAGTTATCTTGAGAACGAGATGAAAGTGGAAGTAGATATGAGGGAAAATGATCAACAACTTCATGCAAACAATTTCAATGCTAAACATGAAATCGACTTAAACAAGCTACCTAAGATGAGCGAAGAAGTGCATATGGTGGAAATTGCTCAACAAAATCATGTAGATCATCATATCGTCAACCATGCGTTCGACTTGAACAAACTTCCAGAGATGAAGAAGGAAGTAAATATGATCGAAATTGATCAACCGGTTCATGTTGATAATTTCAAACATGATTTCGACTTGAATGAGCTTCCGGATGACGATGCAGAGCTCCTCCACCCAGAAGTTCAACAAGTTATCAAGATATGCTCAAAATTCTGCTTCCCAAATATTTTTAATTCGCTATCTCTATGTCTGATCTATGTCTGATGTTTAAGAAGATGTAAAACTTTTATAATAAGGCAGAGCTCCTCCACCCAGAAGTATTTGAATAATGTACTTTTCTATTCTAATTACGTATATACTTCACCCAGGAGTATATCTCATTTATTCAAAAATAGAAACAGAAAATGTATGTAAAACAAAATATACTTATTTGAACGAATTACCAAACAACAACTTAAAAGGAGAAAATATCAAATCTTAATAAAAGAAAATACAACTAAAGTCGTAAAAATTCTTTAACATAATAAAGAATTCACTACCTCTTGTACTAACGAGGGATCGCAGTCCATTTGGATAGGTAGACATCCTTCTCTTTCCAATGTGTCTTTCTTCATATGTGGAATTTTGTACTTGTTTGAACCTCCGATTTTCATGATCTCTATCATGCATGATTGGAGAGTCACAAAAATCCGATTGACTTGTGTTGGAGAATATTCATCAAATGCTTTCTCTACTGCAGTAACAAGTTCTTCTACCGTCTTGGGACAAACTTTATGTTGCAGCGTCTGAATGGCGCGGAAAAATCCAAAATCTAAAATATTCAAATCTGGTGAATTCGGCGGCTGGCACATCAATTGGATATCAAACCCATGTTGTGAGGCAGCTTCTTGAAATTCTTCATCTTTTACATCAACATGTGTTCTTGCATTATCTTGCTGAATAAAAATAGTTTCCCCAAAATCTTCTATCGGCCACATCTCGCGAATTTTTTGAAGAACTTTTTCAATCAAACATCTTTTTATATCCTCTCTCTTGATGGAGAGCATAGGCTTTAATTCCATGGTTCCTGCATCTCTGTGTCTACTTCGTCTTTGAGCTTCTTGCACTGTAACAAATGGAAACATTCCAATTTTTCCGGAAAAAGTTTCATTTCCTTCGCCGTCAAACCTTGGCCGAGCCATAGCAGCTAAAAACATTACTTTTGTAATAAAATTTTTGCTCTGACATGTACGTACTGGATCCTCTTCAAGGGGAAGTAGATAATATGTCTCTGCCTTTTTTGTCATGTAAAACCACTTCTCGTCGATATGTACAATATTGTACATATCCAAAAACTTTGGTTGATGAGGCGAAACACTCTTATCAAGCATAGATAAGCAAAACCGTAGACGAGTTTTTATATTATCTTCTTTTAGATGTGGTTTGATGGCATTGGAATGACATTTCATGAGACCTTCTTTTACACAATTGAACACTCTCGTTGGGTTGACATCCAAAGCTGCCGCTAGAGACCTTATGGTTGTTCGACGATGTAATGGGACAGCAGCAACTTGAGCCAAATCAATATGTTTCTTTTTTCGACCACATTTCCCTTTTCTTTTGTGTGATACATCAACAGCCTCACCATTAGAATCCTTTGCTCTTTGCCAAATTCTTTGGACCGTTTGTAAAGGCACCGACAATAAATGAGAAACTTCTTTCGTAGTATTTTTCTGTAACTTTCCATTGACACTTCTCTCCAGCAGAGCATTATAAATTTTCCATCTTTCTCCATCTGTCATTTCTTTCCTCTTCGTGATGATCTCTTGTTGATTTTGTGATGTCTCCAAATTTTCTGTTATGACAAATAATAATCACATAAAATTCATTAGTTTCTATATCAAATAATTTATGAAAAAATAAAACGATAATGCAGTTAAATGATAACGATGAAAATTTGACCATTAAAAAAATCAATACTCTTTTTTATTCATACGTGATAAACACACCAAAAAAAAATACTAGCACAATGCTTATCAAACAAAGTATAAACGCACACAAAAAAAAATCTATTCAAACGTGTATATAATATGATTAGAAAATTACGAAAGATAATGGGATATATACAAATATACTTACCTCACTAAAAATATTCAGTATCAAGAGTTAGAAATTAAACAAATTATGAAAATAAAAAAGTGAAAAAATGACCTGGAACAATTGGGGAAGAAACTTC
>PKMM01020990.1:0-48796 GCA_002933915.1 Eutrema heterophyllum
AGACGCCACCGCTTGGACCACTTGAACGACATAGAAAATCTATTGGATACTCATCGCTCTCTACGAGACTTGGAATCAGGGGACATATCTTTTTTGAGATACAAAAACGATTGTTGGAGGTGAGTTTAGCACACCCCTTAAACCCATCATAAACCGACTCTAAACCGGTCAACTCCATGCGTTGACTTGGAAAGACCTATTTCGATTCGCCCATATCGGCCTACGTCGGCCCAGGATCTATCGCGACGAACTCGGCCCGTGAACCGACCTCCGGGCCCATTAAGCCCGACTGACCTAAGTCGGCGCCGATCTCACGAAAATAAAGGAAGATTTCCTTTATTCACATCGCAAAGATAAAAGGAAGATTTCCTCTTGTTCAAATCCGAGAATAATGGAAGATTTCCCTTTATCAACTCCGATTAAAGGGGAATCCTTCTATATCACTTCCGAAGAAAAAGGAAGATCTTCTTTTTCCGATCTCCGACAAATAAGGAAAGGAGACTGCCTCAAAACCTTATAAATACGGAGAGCCACCTCATGTGCAGGGGAGGCCGAGTTCGCCGCAAGAGTCCTAAGAACCCTAGCTTTGAAACTTCTAGCTTGTATTTCTTTGCTTCTTACCTTTAATCACTAAGAACTCCTTGTACTTCGCCGAGATTAGCTAATAAACAGGATTTCTCGATCCCCTCTTGTCTTTTAATTTGTTGTGTCCGAACCGGTTTCAACAATTGGCGCCGTCTGTGGGGACTAGGAAATCTCACCACGCAAAGTGTCTCGGCGATGTCAGGAATGCCAGTCGATCAATCTCCCCTCAGAGATGATCTCGAAGATCCGAACGGGAGATTCCCCATCAACACAACCATCGTGCTGCCGCAACCACCTTAACTGCCCCTCGGCAACAATCCGCTAGAAGCATCGATCGCACAAGGAGACGCGATGGCACTCTTTCAGACGCTACTCGCAGAGATGAAAGAACTGTCTCGCGGGAGCAACGTCTAATTCAACGAACTCAGAACCGCTCAAGCCACCTTCAACTCTCGCCTGGACGAGCTTCAAAGGGACCGAACCCCGCATCGACCGGTGATGAACCCCCCTCCCCTCCAGAGAAGCCTGCTTCCCGAGCTACAAAATCTTCCTCCACAACCTACTCTTGGTTCTGTGGGAAACAATGTCGATCTAACGCCAGCAACCCCCAATCTTCCGGCTCAGCCTATCGACCTCGCAAGAGATCGGCAACTGGAAACAAATGAACAATGAGATCAAGGATCTAAATTCCAGGCTTCACCAAGCCACCAGAGTAGCGCCCGAACTTGATCGTGTTCTGAGGCAAACGCAAAATACCCCGTTCACAGCTTGGATAACCGGAACCCCGGTGAGGCATCTCGGGAAGATGAAGTTACCATCCTACGACGGCACTGAAGACCCAAGCGGATTCATGACTGCTTTCAACCTGTCCATGTCCCGAGTTACGTTCACAGAAAAAGAACGAGATGCCATCAAATGCCAATTGCTAGTGTCAAGTTTCACCGGACCTGCTCTGACATGGTTCTCACGTTTACCCCCGAACTCGATAAACAGCTACGACGAGTTAGCCGCGACTGTGATTCAACATTACTCGATGTACATCGTAAAGACGACGTCGGTATCCGACCTATACAGCCTCTCTCAGGGAAGAAACGAATCCCTCAGGTCGTACATCGTTAAGTTCAAAAAGATGATCTCACAGATCAACATCCCTGATGAAGCAGCGTGTTACCCACGTTGCTAAACTCATTATGGCACGAGTCGAGCTTTCGCAACGAGATGAAACTCAACGCTCTGAAGACCCTCGAGGACGCAATGCATTGAGCTAATCTGTTCATCGAGAATGAAGAGGATGAGGCCGCATTGGCCAAAAAGCATGTAATCCCTAAGGCATCAGGCTCAAAGGATAAACCAAAAGAGGAATACTATGAGCCTAGACAACATGTCGATAAATATTATGACCGAAGTCGAAGGCCGGCTACCTTTCTCGTGGATGAAACCCAGTCACGCCAGAAATGGAACTCGTGGACTCGTGTTGACAAACCCCGAAACGAGGAACCATATTGTGAGTATCATAAACGCATGGGGCATCCGACGTCACAATGTCGCCAACTGCACGAATACCTGGTCGCGCAATACAAGAAGGGTGGAATAAAAAATGCAGATCGGAACAGAGATGGACATCAAGGTCCTCAACGCCGACCTGACGGGGGAGATGGGCGACAACAACCCAAAAAGGATGTTGAACGCCGACCCAACGAAGATCGTCCAAGAGATCCGCGACCCATCGGTGCCGATATAGAACCTCCGAAACGCGATCGAGTTGAGCAGGATGGAGCACCTCATAATGGTTTGCCAGGACCGGCACGCTGTAGGATCAATATGATCATGGGAGGACTCTTGAGCTGCAACTACTATGTTAGGTCACTCAAGCAGTATGAAAGAAAAGCGACCGCACCGCATGAATTGACCAAAATCACGAACGATGACCTAGTTAATAGCCACAGGATAATATTCACGGAAGAAGACGCAAAAGGAGTGGCCCAGCCTCACAACGACCCTTCGGTGATCGAGCTCCGCATCGGTGATTGCGAGATATCGCGCATCCTCATCGACACTGGAAGCACGGTAGACTTAATCTACAAGGACACCCTCAAAAGAGTCGAGTTCAACTATTACGTGCTAAACCCCGTTGAAAAATCCCTCACCGGATTCGGCAGCGACTCCATCCAAACAATTGGCATTATAGAACTCCCAATGTACGGCGGAAAGGTTACCAAAATCGTCAAATTTGATGTGATAGATCGGCCAGCTATCTACAACGCGGTAATGGGCACACCATGTTTACATTCGATGAAGGCAGTATCTTCCACATACCATCACTGTGTCAAATTCACGACCGAGAGCGAGATGTTCACGATCCGAGGTGACAAGCGAGAGTCTCGGACCTGCTTCATCATAGAGCACAAGATGAGGAACCCGCAACAAAACTGCCTTCTTACCGAGCCGGGAACAAGGGACGTCTTTCCACCACAAGACAACCCTAAGCCCAACCTCGCTGTTCAGGTAGGTATAGACGAGAAAAACCCGGAGCGTAGTATCGGAATCGGAGCCAACCTAGACGAGAACATTAATGCCGACCTGGTAGATCTCCTCTGCTAAAACGTCTCAACCTTCGCCTAGTCGATGGAAGATATGACAGGAATTGACCCGGGCGTCACGACGCATGAATTAAACGTTGACCTGACCTACAAGCCGATCAAACATAAGCGCCGAAAACTGGGCCCCGAACGCTCTAAAGCAGTCAATGATGAGGTAGAAAAGCTACTTGGCGCAGGTTCAATTATCGAAGTAAAATTTTCGGACTGGCTGGCGAACCCGGTAGTTGTCAAGAAGAAGAATAGAAAGTGAAGAGTATGCGTCAATTTCACCGATCTTAACAAAGCTTGTCCAAAGGACAGCTTCCTGCTTCCGCATATCGACCGTCTAGTTGAGGCATATGCTGGGAATGAACTCATCTCGTTCATGGACACCTTCTCAGGCTATAACCATATAATGATGCACCCGGACGATCGCGAGAAAACGGCCTTCATTACTGATCGAGGTACTTACTGTTACAGAGTCATGCCCTTCGGACTCAAGAATGCAAGAGCAACCTACCAGCGCCTTATCAACCAGATGTTCGCCAGGCAGCTCGGACATATGATGGAAGTATACATTGACGACATGCTCGTCAAATCTTATGTAGCAAAGGAACATGTCGGACACCTGAAAGCATGTTTTGAAATTCTGAACCAGTACGAGATGAAGCTAAACCCGGCTAAATGTACCTTTGGCGTAACTTCGGGAGAATTCCTAGGTTACATCGTCACTCAACCGGGATCAAAGCAAATCCCAAACAGATCAAGGCTATAATCGATCTCCCCTCTCCAAGAAACACACGCGAAGTTCAACGCCTCACGGGCTGCATTGCCGCACTTAATCGATTCATTTCTAGGTCGACGGACAAGTGACTCCCGTTCTACCAGCTCCTTCGCGAGAACAAACGATTCGAATGGGACGAGAAATGCGAGGAAAGCTTTTAGTCAACTCAAGGAGTATCTCACTACCTCGCTGATACTAGCTAAACCCGAAGAAGGAGAAACATTGTATCTCTACATCTCCATCTCTAGCTCGACAGTTAGTGGGGTCCTAGTCAGGGAAGACCGAGGCGAGCAAAAACCAATCTTCTACGTCAGCAAAACCCTCGATGGGGCAAAGATAAGGTACCCGACCTTGGAGAAAATCGCCTTCGCCGTAGTTGTATCGGCTCAAAAATTGCGGCCTTACTTCTAGTCGCACTCGATTGTCGTGCTCACTACCCAGTCATTGCGGACAATCCTGCACAGCCCAACTCAATCTGGCATAATGGCAAAGTGGGCAATCGAGCTTAGCGAGTACGATATCGAATACCGAAGCCGGACTAGCGCCAAATCTCAAATCCTTGCCGATTTCCTGACTGAACTTCCGCCAGAGCTCGTAATCTCCGATCTCCAAATAGCGGATACGTGGACCTCATCCAAAAACGGCTCGGGGTTGGAGTAAAACTTGAATGACCAACAAGAGATTTACTGGAACAATCTTTCCGACTCGGCTTCGCAGCCTCGAACAACGAGGCCGAGTATGAAGCGCTAATCGCCGGCTTACGTCTCACCAAAGGCATCGGAGCTACTAAGATCCAAGCCCTCTGCGATTCACAACTCGTCGCGAATCAATTCAACGGCGAGTACGAAGCAAAAATGATCGGATGGATGCTTACCTTAAGGTCGTACGGGAGCTTGTAAAGGAATTCAAATCTTTCACCCTCACCAAGATTCCTCGCGAAGACAACACCTCGGCCGATGCCCTCGCAGCACTCGTGTCGGCAATAGATTTTGACCTTAGAAGAACCATAGCCGTCGAAAACATCGCTTCGCCAAGTATTGAACTAACACGTGGAGTAAACCTCATCAACGAGATGATGGATGGTTTAGACGATGTCGAACCGGAACATTTAGGCGAGGCCGAGCTAAACCATGACCCACCTGAGGTCGAAGAAGGACTACTAGAGCCGGATTGGCGAGTTGAAATCCTTGCCTATATCACGGACGGCGAACTACCAGAGGATAGATGAGCAGCTCGGCGCTTAAAATCAAGGGCCGCACATTATGTCATGGAAGGCGAACACCTCTTTGGACGAAGTGCACGGGGAGTATTGCTATACTGTGTGTATGGAGACGAAGCGACCGACCTCATGCGAGAAACCCACGAAGGAGCAAACGGAAATCATTCTGGTGGCCGAGCCCTAGCTCTAAAAATCAAGAAACATGGACACTATTGGCCGACCATGGTGACCGATTGCGAGAAATTCGTAGCGCGATATGAAATGTGTCAACGCCACGGTCTAGATATCCACGTGAACGCCGAACTCCTAACGACGTTAACCTTTGATATACCCTTTCATGAGATTGGCAATGAACATCGTCGGTCCACTGCCAGCCTCGCGACAGAAACGGTTTCTCCTTGTAGTCACCAACTATATCACGAAATGGGTCGAAACGGAAACATACGTCAAGATACACGCCCTAGATGTCCAACTATTTGTCTGGAAATTCATCATATGTCGANGATGGATGGTTTAGACGATGTCGAACCGGAACATTTAGGCGAGGCTGAGCTAAACCATGACCCGCCTGAGGTCGAAGAAGGACTACTAGAGCCGGATTGGCGAGTTGAAATCCTTTCCTATATCACGGACGGCGAACTACCAGAGGATAGATGAGCAGCTCGGCGCTTAAAATCAAGGGCCGCACATTATGTCATGGAAGGCGAACACCTCTTTCGACGAAGTGCACGGGGAGTATTGTTATACTGTGTGTATGGAGACGAAGCGACCGACCTCATGCGAGAAACCCACGAAGGAGCAAACGGAAATCATTCTTGTGGCCGAGCCCTAGCTCTGAAAATCAAGAAACATGGACACTATTGGCCGACCATGGTGACCGATTGCGAGAAATTCGTAGCGCGATATGAAATGTGTCAACGCCACGGTCTAGATATCCACGTGAACGCCGAACTCCTAACGACGTTAACCTTTGATATACCCTTTCATGAGATTGGCAATGAACATCGTCGGTCCACTGCCAGCCTCGCGACAGAAACGGTTTCTCCTTGTAGTCACCAACTATATCACGAAATGGGTCGAAACGGAAACATACGTCAAGATACACGCCCTAGATGTCCAACTATTTGTCTGGAAATTCATCATATGTCGACATGGACTCCCTTACGATATCGTCACAGATAACGGCTCCCAGTTCATTTCAAACCTCTTCGAAGATTTCTGCGCAAAGTGGAAAATACGATTAAGCAAATCAACGCCGAGGTTCCCAAAAGGAAATGGACAAGCTGAAACCATAAACAAGACAATCATCGATGGACTTAAGAAGAGACTAATGGCCAAAAAGGGGGTATGGGCAGACGAACTCGACGGTGTACTCTGGTCCCACCGAACTACGCCTAGGCGATCGAAAGGTAAAACGCCTTTTTACTTGTCACACGGAATGGAAGCACTCTCCCCAGCGGAGGTCGGATCATGTTAACTCAGGACATTCATCTTAACAACGAAATGATCCGCAACGACCTCGACATGCTAGAAGAAGAACGAGACCAAGCTCTACTATGCATCCAAAACTACCAGAACATGGCAGCTCGCAACTACGACAAGAAAGTCAAAGGAAGGAGATTCGAAGACGGCGACCTAGTCCTACGGAAGATCTTTGAAAACACAAGGGAGAAGAACATAAGCAAAAAAGAAACTTAAGGAATGCACACGGAGTAAACAGAGACACTCCATTAAAATGCCATTCTTAAAACGGAATGACATGATAGTCTCTACAAAAAAAAAGGAGACGAGAAGAAATACAACAAAAGGAATCACTAAACCAACATCTGGTCACTCATTGGCACGCGCCCCAGGCTCAACTGGATTCAAAGGAGCCTGCAAGTTCCGAGCTTGATCTTGGGCCCTACCAACCACAGCCGGAACCACCTCGGGAATCAAACCTTGATCCTCTGTATTCGGAACATTCTCCAAAGATTGGACGACCCCTCGGTCTTGCACATCATTACCAACAAGAAGATCTTTAAAAGAATGAGTCGGTCCCTTAGACCTTTCTCAGCAAAATCGGGCACTTCTAAATTGCAATCCGCGGGAGTTATCACATCTAACGACATCACCTTCTCGGTCCAGGCCTTCTCCTCCCTTTCGAGCTCGGCAATTCGTTCATTCGGGATTGGAATGCCACTCTCTTTGTAAACTCTCATACAATTCAGGACCCCACGAGCCTGGACAAGCTTCATCATGCTCTCTTTGGTCCGTTCTTGATCAGCAAAATACTCCTTCACTTTTTGGAATTTAACCCGGTAATCGGCAGCCTGGCTAATCAATGCTTTGCGGGCTTTGTCGTCACGTGACTTCTGAAGTCGAGCCTGCTCCCTTCGGAACGCTTCCTCGTGTTCCTTCTTCGCTTTAGCCATCTCTTTCTCGAGCTCGGCCTTTGAAGCCAGCATATCGTCATTAGATTTCCCTAACTTGACAATTCTAGCGTCCAAGTCGACAATGCGCTCGGCGACGTTTTTGGACTTACCCTTGGATTCTTTGACTTTCTCTTTCTCGGCTATCAACTCAGCCCTCGTAACCTTCACATCCTCCTGAGTCTCATCCAGCTCTTTCACCATATCTCCGCCAGCATCCCATTGGTCTCGCAGCTCGTCTCTCTCCCGCCTTACCCTCTTTAGCGTACGATTCTATCGTCCGACGAGTCGATTGGTACACGCGGCCGTCAAACAGGAAATAACGACATTAGATAAACAAAATAAAAAATACGCCAAACATTCGAAATAGGCTACGACGTACGAACTTACTCGCACAACTGCGTGAGTCATCTCCCGATAGCTCTTCTCATCGGAAGAATTGTTGAAGTCGGAGAAATCAACTGAGGAGCCTCGAATCCGCTGATACAACTCGGCACATTCCAGGTCGTTGTTCACAAAGGGGACATCCCTCATCGTGTATTCGTACGACCAACGATGGTCAAACCCGTCGGTGCACCCCCTCTTAGAAGCCTCAGTTTCAGCAAGACCAGCATCCCCGGAAGATCTCTTCCTATTGCGCCCCTCATCTGGAACCGAAGTCGAAGGCCGAGTTTGATCTTTGGCCGCCGGTGCCTTAACCTTGTCCACCGACTAGGACAAGAAATTACTACGTTCCCCATCCCGGGCAGAACTCTCTTTCCTTCGAGGTTTGATGACCTTAACATGTTCAATCGAGGCGACGACCCCACTCACTCTCTGTTTAGAAGCGGCCTCCTTTTTCTTAACCGACTCGGCAACCCCCTTTTCAGCCAACCTGGCGGATTTCTTTTTAGCCGCCTCCTCGGCAGCGGCCTTAGCCTCGACCGCTCGTTTAGCCTCAACGGCCTTCTTCCTGGTTTCAGCACCCTTCTTAGCCGTAGAGGTTTTCTTAGCTTCAGCAACCTCTGTCACCCCATCAACCTTCTTGAGTATAATATGAGACAGCTCCTCCTTCGTAGCCACCTCCTTCTTCTTCAACGCCTCGAGGTCCCGTTCAATAGTTAAAGGAGTCCGGGACCCGACCTCGAGGATTCCCTCTCTCGGCAAGATGACCTGATTTTCGGTCCGACTTGTCGAAGCAAGCTCAGCGGCTTTCTTGGCTTCGTCATCTTGGTCAGCCTCGACCATCTTCCCTCATGGCTGAATTCGCCCTGAGATGTCGGAACAATATCCGCGGATCCTGCCCCCGATCCACCGGCACGCGGCAATAGTTTCCTCAGATCTTCTGAATAATCCGGGAGACTGTCTAGATCGAGCCGTCCCATACCGGTAGGAGCTATCACAACGCCAAAGATAGACGCTGATTCATCAAGCAACTCAAAGAAAAGAGAACGTGAAAAAAAAAATGTAGTACCGACCTGCGTTGATGCGAGCTTGATATTTCCGAATACAAGCCTCGCAGATAACCTTCGGCTTTTCCTTGAGCTTTTCTATCTTCTCAGAATAACTACTAACAAGCTCTTTAGTTATGGAATGCCGACCTGACAAAAAACAACAACAAAATCAGGACAAGTTAGGAACAGATTCAAACATATAAAAATCTACCGATCTCGTCGGCCCATTCAGTATGTGTTGTTCCAGTAAAGCGTCCCAACGACAACTCGCTTATCTTCACAAAGAAGTATTATCGCTGCCAATCACCTACTTTACTGGTCTTCTTTCCGGAAACGATATTTAGACCCGACTTCATGTTGGCGCTAAAGTAACCCGGCCTCTGCTGGTTAATATTAACCGTAGTCAAGTATTCAAATAAGTCGACAGTCATGTCAACCCCACTCTTGGATGCTAAAATGAGCAACCCGACCACGTTGCAAACGGACGACCAGTTTAATTGCGAAATCGCCGCACCTCGGCGATCGCAATAGGTTAGCAAGAGATGAGGAAGCGGAATTGAAGACCGCAAGCTCTGAAGAAGGATTCATAAACACAAAAGAAACCTTTCGGAGCATCCCAGGGCCGCTCGAGCTTGTCCGGAATAAGAATCTCGAGGTCGCCGGAAGCACCCCCGATAGCCAAAGCCTCTTTCACTGTATTTTTGGTACAAAAGGACTCCAGAACGTCGAAGCCGTTGTCCGGAATGAGGTCAACTACCCTATTTTGACTTCGTTTCTTCCTCTTCGTCGATCTAGAAGAAGCAATGGGTTCGTTTTCACCCAGGTTGGAATCGGTTTCATGGTCCTTCAAATATGGGACTTTGATCACCGGTCGAGACGAGGTCGCCCCATCGTCACCCATCCAATCTCCAACTACACGACAATCGGAGTTTTGGCTTGCCGACCTACTTTGAGTAGCCGAACTACCCTCGAGAGTACTCATACGCGGATCCGAATCCCTTCCATCGTAATCCGAATTTGAAATGGACTCGACTCTAATTCTCTTAACCATATTAACTTAGGCAAAAGGCAAGTTCGTCCTTAAATGAATCGGAATTCTGAGCAGACCGAAGTAAAGTCGCCGAGAATAAGTGACAAAATAATATATAAAGGGAACGAAGAGAGCGAAAAGGAGAGCTACCTGTTTATTATGGGAACGAAAGTGAGAAATGAAGGGGAGAGACGACTATTTATAAAGAGAAGCTGGCTCCGAAGCGTCGCCAACACGCTAAAACGGAACCGTTCGACTTCCGCGCTAATCCAACGGCTCACAAAAACCCATTATGCAGATCTAACGGTTCAAAATCCCCAACGGTTGACCTTCCTGATTTAACGGATCAATTCGATTCGACTGCTTGATTTGACGGTTTGAAATCTATAGTGATTCGCCTTCCCGGTTCGGAGATTGGAAAGTAACTGACTTTCCTGATTCAGCGGTTTGAAATCCCTAGTGATTCGCCTCCCAAATTCGGCAATTCAAAATCTTTCAAGCGATTTACTTACCCGATCTAACAATTTGAAGTCCCAGCAATTCGCTAATCTACTTTAGTGACCCGGGATTCAAGACAGGTCAAGAAAGGAAGATCTCCTTTTTCCGATCTCCGACAAATAAGGAAAGGAGACCGCCTCAAAACCTTATAACTACAGAGAGTTACCTCATGCGCAGGGGAGGCCAACTTTGCCGCAAGAGTCCTAAGAACCCTAGCTTTGAAACTTCTAGCTTGTATTTCTTTGCTTCTTCACTACAAGAAAAAACAGTTTTAGTATCGATTTTTTGCAACGATTTTATTTCGTCGTAAATCAACATCGTCGTAAAATCGTCGCAACAGTGGGACGAAATATTTCGTCGCAAACTCGCTGTCAAATTCGGTCCAATTACCGACGATTTTACGACGATTTTTACAATCGTCGTAAACTACCAACGATTTAGCGTGGTTTCTATAAAACGTTGTAACGTCGTCGTCAATTACCGACGAATTACCAAGGATTTATATTCGTTGAACTTTACAACGATTTCCCGACGAAATATGAGTTAGGTGAACACGTTTAAATTCATGGGTGCACGGTTAGGTAAACATGTTGTAAAATCGTTGTAAAATCGATGCCAAATTTGTTGCTAATTTGATGGTAACGAAAATAAAAATCTATATATAGTGGCCAACCTCATAATAAAAATTTCATATTCAAAAATATTTACTTCTCTCTGACCAACAAAAAATGTCAATATACGAAATTAGAAGATGGATGTATAATCGTCTAGATTCGGAGGGATCGCTAACAAAGGAGTTCAGTGATGGGGTGGAGGGATTCATGCATCAAGCGGGAAGTATTGATATATCATGGTTTTTACCCCTTTTAAGCCATGATATAGGTCCGTTTTAAAGAGTCTTTCTACTATTTTGTAGTGTTTTAAAGTCTTTTACAGGTTTTAGCACGTTTAGAGCATAATTGGAGATATTGGAGCTTTTTGGAGCTTTTTGGAGCAAAACAGAAGCTTCTGTAGCTGAGTACCCGATTTAGAGTCTCAGTATCGATCGATACTACCATAGTATCGGTCGATACTCATTGCAGCAAGACAGAAGTCGCGACTTTTATGAAGAGTTGAAGAATTGCAAAATTGCCCAGAAGACTTTAATAATTGCAATAAGCCCCAAAACGTGTTTTAGGTTATTAATTAGGTTTTTGAGCCACTTTGGTTGGTTACACTGGATTAGACTTGATTTTTGATTCTGAGTTTTGAGAGAGAGCTTTATGAGGGAGACAAGTCTGAGACTCTGTTCGTCCGAGAGAAGATTTCGAACCCTCTTGTTACTCTCCTTTTTATTATTTATTTGAGTATTATTTCAGTCATGTTTATTGTCTCAATTATCATGTCTGAGTAGTTCTCTTGTTAGGTTCAGAGTTCTCATAAGGGTTTTCTCTGAATGTTAAGTTAATTGAATAATTAGGATTCACCATCTGAATTAGTTCTTCGCCTTAGGTTGTTCCCAAAGCTAATTCTAGATTGATCACCTAGAACTTAGATATTAGGATAATTGGTTAGGCACGAGAGTGCGATTAATTACCTGACAGAACCTAGAGTGAGCAAAATAACTATTCGCAAAGAGATTTGGTTTAGTTGTTTTGCGAACAAATCAAAGTACTTGAAATAAAAGCTGGTTTAGACTTTAGGATTCGCAAAGAGATTTGGAATTCTAGGATTTAGACTTATGTAGTTTTCGCAACGAGAGTTGGTTAGCTATACTTTAGTGATTTGAGTTCAAGAACCGCGCTAAAACTGAATCATGTTAGTTAGTTTATCTACATTCATTGAATTCCTGAGAAATACCCTGAGCCTATCTTCCTTCCAATCGACTTACAACACATTTAGTTTACACATTGCTTTCATTTATATTTGTTGGTTTAGCTTAATTCGAATCTACATAATCTATTGCGTGAATTCTGGAGTTCTTGTGTTCGACCCCTACTTATACTACAACACTGCTTTAGTACTTATTAGGGTATTAATTTGAGCATATCAAGTGTACAAAATACGATTACCAATGGTATGATGTATTGTCCTTGTCTAAAATGCAAGGAAATTTATCATTACCTCGAAGGTGTGGTCACATATATTAAATAGAGGGTTTATGCCGCATTACTATATCTGGTATTATCATGGAGAGGGTCATGGGGAAAATGCAGCTAGTAGTAGTAGCAACTATCAAGCATCGAATTTTGATGAGTTAAATAATTTTAATCAATTTGATTATCATGCGGAGCAGCATGGTCAAGATCATGATAGGATTCATGACATGGTTACGAATGCATTTCATGAAACCGTAAGTACATTTGCACCTGATCATCATGATGAGGAACCCAATCTATATACAAAAAGATTTTATGATATGCTAGATGCTGCAAATCAATCATTGTAAACATTGATATAATATAGATGAAATGGAAAATTAACGAGTATACATTATATGTGGTTGTCATTGTAGGCATTGAAGCGTTTTTCGGGATCTTTGTACCCGCACTTTGTCAGAAGATGTTATTGCATAACTTGATGCTACTATTCTTATTTTGTTGTGCAACTTGGAGAAAATATTCCCCCCAGCCTTTTTTGATGTTATGGAACATCTACCTATTCGAGCGATTCATGGGACATTTGAAGCGGAAGGCTAAAAATCTAGCCAAAGTTGAAGGCTCAATAGTAGCAGCAAGTATAACAGAAGAAACTTCTCACTTCACGGAATACTATTTCGGCTCGAAGGTTGGCACACGGAAAAGGCAGCACGGCGATATGATGATGGAGGTGTAGGACGAACATATGCTAATGAAGGTGTCCCAGACATCTTTTCTTCAATCGGTCGATTAAGTGGAAGCGTGAAGTAAGTTTGGTTTGCCAATGAAAAATACCATCATAGTGCCCAAACGTATATCCTCTTAAACTGCAAAGAAGTTAGTCAATTTGAGACGTAAGTGTATAAACATACATATATATGATTAAATTATATATCCATTTATGCTTTATAACAATTACGATGTATCTTACTTGTATATACTTTTGTATGCAGTGAATTTGTTAGACATGTACGAGAAGTCATTGAAGGAATCTCAGACGACGAAATCAACAAGCGTAAAGATCAACACTTTGCCCCGTGGTTGAAGACGCAAGTACGTAGAAATTAATTACTTTGACAATATAATCCATATATTGATTTTGTTAATTAACGATTTAGGTCGAGCATGGGGATACCGCATATCCATTATGGTTCCATGAGTTAATCAAAGGCCCCATATCAAAGATAACGACTGCACACATGTATTGCACACGCGGATATATATTTCATACATTCAAATACGGCAACCAAAGAGCTACTGCCAACTACGAGGTATGTGTGCGTGGCGAAATAGATTTTTATGGAGTGTTGCAAGACATAATTGAAGTTGAGTACCCAACCTGCTTAGGTTTGAAATGCGTTCTCTTCAAATGCGACTGGTTCGATCCAACAGTTGATCGAGGGGTCCGTAAAAACAAATTTGGGGCAATAGACGTCAACCAATCGCGACGTTACAATAAGTATGAGCCATTTATCCTAACATCACAAGCAGAACAAGTCAGATTTGTTCCATATCCGCCGAGTTCGCACCACGTGTATATCATGGTTATCAGTTATAACAGTTTCTCCGAGGGGTCGAATTGTGGGGGTTGAGGATCTCCCAATGCAGCAAGATCATTGCTCTTATATTCCAGAACCAAATGAGAGCACTGATGACATCCTTTTGATAGATCCTCAAAACATGCAAGTTGAATATCTCCCAGATGATACAAAGGTAGAAGATGAGGAAATGAGTTCGAAGAAAGTGATGAACCAGATGATAAAGAAACATATGTGTCTTCGTCCAAAAATGAATCCGAGTAACTAGTGGGGATATAATTATTGTGAATTTAATGTATTAATAATGTGCGGCGATTCCTATGAAATGTCCTAAACTCTAAATCCCGATCCCATCTCCGATTATCTCCGCTCATTTCCCGCCGAAGGTGCGGCGATTAACAAATTACGAGACAGAGACGTAAGGTAAAATCTTAACCCTCATGACAGTAATGTTTATTGTATACGGAATAAGGTAAAGGTATACATGAGATTTCATAATAATCGTCGCAAAATCGTCGCAAATTACGATGATTTAGCGACGATTTCTATGACATTCATCTAAACCCTATGTCCTATACCTAAACTTTAACATCTTAACATCTCATTGTATTTTGCAATGAGATGTCAAGACCCTAAACATGAGATTTCATAGAAATCGTCGTAAAATCGTCGTAAATTTACGACGATATTGCGACGATTCTTATGAAATCTCATGTATACATTTACCTTATTCCCTGTACAATAAACATTATTGTCATGATGGTTAAGATGTTAAGGTTTAGGGTCTTGCTGCATAGGGTTTAGGGTTTAGATGGAGTTCATCAAAATCGTCGCTAAATTGTCGTAATTTACTACGATGCTACGACGAATCCTATAATATCCTCGTAACATCGTCGTAAATTACGACGATTTAGCGACGAAATTGATGAACTCCATCTAAACCCTATGCCTTATTCCCTAAACTGTAACATCTCATTGTATTTTGCAACTCTCATTGAAATCCATCTTGAGTTTATTGAATTAATCGGAAATAGAAACTCGATCAATAACTATTCTCTCCGCAAACTCATTGTCTTACTTCATCTTAGCAAAGCTACCATGTACGTTTACTCTATGTTTTGGTCTTTCTTCAATCTCGATGAACATATAGATGATTTGAAGATTTAGGGTTTACGGTAAACATTTAGATGGATTTAGATGTGTTGCAATCGATGTAACAATCGTCGTACATATGCCATATACCCTAAACCATACTTTTATAATATTTTATCGCTAAATCGTCGCAAAGTTACGACGAAATTACGACGAAATCGTCGC
Organism: Eutrema heterophyllum; assembly: GCA_002933915.1. Lineage (NCBI taxonomy): Eukaryota > Viridiplantae > Streptophyta > Magnoliopsida > Brassicales > Brassicaceae > Eutrema > Eutrema heterophyllum. Next base: position 15,512 of record PKMM01020990.1, read on the forward strand.
AAACTATGAATTTAATTTACCGTGTGTCGGAAAATGAAAAAGTTTGACTGTTCCCACGTGTGGGAAAACCAAAAAAAATAAATTCCACTTTGCGATGATTCCTTGTAAAATCGTTGCAAATTTGCGACAATTTAGCGACGACCACAAATTCTATATAAACACACGCTCAGCTTTCATTTCTTCATTCTTCCAAATCTCAATCTCTCTCTCTTGCCTCTCTCCTCTCTCGCGAATACCTTGCAAAAAAATGTAAAAATGTAAATAATTTATTTTATTTTGTATTTACTTTAGGTTAGTATAGATAGGAATGGAACAAAATATGTGGATAGAAACGGAATCAAATTGATAGATAGTAACAGAAGAAAAATAGAAAATATGAGATTTCGAGTGATGGATAGTAATTTTGATATGTGTTTATAGATAGTAATTTTTCTTTATTTTTATGTAGATGAGCCATGGTCGTGCCCACTACGCTCAGTTTTTTAGAGATATTGGTGGGACATCGGCTAGCGCACAGCCCGAGTCTTCTGAGGCTACGCAAACGGATTTCGTCCCGCTGACGCAAACACAGAGTGCTCCACCACCGCCACCACCACCTCAGGTTTCGCAAGCTTGAGGACGTGCGCCTGCCCCATATGCACATATGACGGTGGAAGTTGCTTGCACAGCCGGGCCGGCATAAGATTAAGAGATTAGACATGGACCATACCGACGGTGCAGAATGGTAATATATAATTTTATTTTTGAATTACATTTATTATTACATATTTATATTTAATTAATATATTTTTTAATTATTAATTATTGTTTCAGATTTGGTATTGAATGCAAAGTTGGACGCACCGTTTCTGAAATAATCAAGGCATACTTTTCCGAGTCTCATTCCAATTGGAAACAGCTCCCGGCACACGTCAAGGATACATGGTTCAAGATGTTTGCAGTACGTGTAAACAAAATTTTATTTTTTCATTATTTTTATTATATTTATATATATAGTTAATTTAATTTTATAAAATATTTAATTATTTTTGTTTCTCATGCAGCAAAAATATCACTGGAATCTTGCGATTCATGGCCAGGTTGAAACATTGTTCCTCGAGAGGGTGAAGTTTCGCATCCAAGGGGTAGTTGGTGAATGGAAGAAGGCATGGAAGAAGGATGGCGATGAAGCAAAGCCCCCTTCGATGGATAAAGCATTATGGGACGGCTTATTGCGGTATTGGCTGGATCCGAACTCGATAAGAACTACGGAGAAGTGTTCGGCTTCTCGCAACACCGTTGGTCCGGACGGCAAACCCGTGTATGTGCCTCATACAGCCGGCCAAACGCCTTTTGCGGGTGTTCGTCTAAATATGGTAATTAAATTATTTTGTTTATGTTATTTACTTGATTAATAACATTGTCTTTTTTTTCTTAGGCCGTCGAAAATGGAGGTGTACTCCCTCCGATGACGATTGTTTATGAGAAGACGCACCGGAAGAAGAATGGTGCATTTGTTTCAGAGAAGGCCGAGCAGTTCTTCAACGAGATGACTTCCAAGGTCACCAAGCGAGAGACACAGCTCTCTCAGCAGCTATCTCATGGCGGTTCGTCGATCCAGTCTGGAGGGTTGACCACACCCGATATTGACCGGATCTGTACTTAAATATTTTTAGTAAAATTCTACTTAAATATTTTTAGTAAAATTCTAATTAACTGTAATTTTAAATGTAGGTCGCCCCTAAGAAAAAGGGGAAGGTCGTCGGGATGGGATCTATTCGAGATGTCTCAGCCGCCTCGTCATTTGGTCCGCGATGACGATTGCCTGAAGATGATCCAGTCGTCTTACGTGCCACAATTACAAGCCTTTAGCAGAGGGTTGAGACCGAGTCTACGACATATCAGGCGAAGATTTCGAGTCTTCAGTAGAGGTTTGATATGGAGGCTACATAGAATGACTCGCTCTTCAACATCATGGCAATAGGGAACCCGGCAATGCAGGCCATGTTGCGGAAAAAGCGACGAAGACGAGCAAAGGCAGACGCGGCAGCGGCACAAGGAGCGGGGGCAACCGCCGCAGACAACCGGTCCGGCGGGAGATGGGGAGACACATCCCGAAGACGATTTGGGTATCGATGATTTCGAAATAACTATGTAATTTTTATTATATAATAATCTTTTTGTAAGAATATTTGTAAGAAAATTTTACTATATAATATTATTATTTTTTAAAATTTCATATTATAATTTCGAAATTAATTTAATTATTCATTAATTAATTAAAGTAAAAAAAAATTAAGAATCGTCGTAAAATCGTTGTAATTTACGACGATTCATTAACGATGTATTTACGAAGATTCTAATCTCTCGGCTAATTTACGATGAATTTATTACCTCCGATTTACGACGAATATTTGTCCACTTAATCTTCCTAAATTCGTCGTTGTTTTGTTGTAAATTGCCTTCGAATTACCATCGTTCTTACGACGTATTTCTATTCGTCGTAATTTCGAAGTAAAATTTACGACGATTTAGCGACGATTTTTTGCCCCTCGTAATTTGCCTACGATTTTACAACGATTTTTGGTTTACGGCGATCAGTTAACGACGATTTACGTTTCGTCGCAAATTCGATGGTACACCTGTTTTACAACTATTTTACAACGATATATGTTGTTGCGAAAGGGGTGTTTTCTTGTAGTGTTTGCCTTTGATCACTAAAAACTCCTTGTACTTCGTCGAGATTAGCTAATAACGAGATTTCTTGATCCCCTCTTGTCTTTTAAGTTGTTGTGTCTGAACCGGTTTCAACAACGATGTCTACAAGCCGGTATTCAGCTTTAAAAAGACATGTATGCTCATTAGGATGTGTGGTTCACTCATTCAACACCAAAATATACATTCCTTGCTGGGCGAGCGATTCACAATCGAATTATCAACCAGTGATCGTATGGTGTCTTGGAACACGGGAGCCAACACCGCTTGTATCTTATGCATGGATCCTATGGAGACAAAACAATCATTTTTTTTTTTTTTTGTAGATACTCGGAGGAAGTGTGGAAGGCACTAAACAAAAGGCTCCTTAAATTACAGTGCTCAAGGATTGGCAATGGATCATCGTCACCATCTCAGCCACCAACAAAGATCGAACTCCTCTCTTCCTTGCTAGGTGTGTTTTTCAAGCAACATTACACATTATTTGGAGAGAACGGAATTCACGGCGCCATAGGGAGCCACCTGCTTCTCCAACCACGCTCATAAAACTCATTGATAAGCAGGTCCGTAATCACCTATCGTCGATAAAATCCTTGGGAGATTCAAAATACGAGGGAGCATTCGAGTTCTGGTTCGAAGCTAAAAGCTAAAGATTGTAATTATTTCTAATTTATTGTTGATCTTCTCTAAACTTTGATCTTATGTTGCACTAGTTGTAAAAACTTTTTCTTATGTTAAAAAAGAAATGTGAAAAACACACAATTATGTCAATTATCATGTGAATGTATTTTTAAAATTTGGAATTTAATAATCTTTTCATTCGTAAAAGAAAGACTAATCCAAGTTCCGACCTAAACTGGATAAGATCTAAATAAATAAAAAGAGTTTTATTTTCATGTGCTTGGTATATATACAAATAAAATACTGGTATGCTAGGTGAGGGTCTTAGAATTAATGTCTTTGTAGTTGAAACTTTAAATACATTGATTAGATACATATTTTGTTTTATCGTCAACTAACTTCATTCATAAAATAGTTTACAAAGTCGTAGACCAATAAGTTACATACTTTTGTGAATTAGACCTAGTTTGCTTTACCAAAAGCATCTGCAACGTTGTTTGCTTAAATATAGTCAGATTAAATATTTATACCATTTTGTAAACAATAGCTAATAAGATCAAATATTTGTGTAATGTTTTGAAAATAATTTGCTAATTATTACATATAATTAGACAAATGAAAAAAAAAAAATGATCCCTTAATTTTAATGACAATCATCATCAATACTATAAAACTAAAAGTAGTTTTGTTTCTTTCGATACTAGACTAATAAGTGGAGTACTAAAATATGCCATTACTAAATACCCCAACACTAATAAATACCAAAATAGGCCATTTGTAGTATTATAAATTATTAGTGGCGTGAATATATATATGTGAAAATATGATTATTGCAAAGACCCCATACTCATTCAAAATTTTATCATTATCCTCAAGAATTTATCTACATGGACTACGTAATCAACATTTCGTTCTCTTGTATGGTGCGCAATAGAAAACGATTGAAAATTACTCCCAAAAGTTTTAAGAATCTTCAATAAATTCTTCGCTGTGCAGTGTGCATTTTAAATCAATCTTCATCTCATGCTTTCGTCTTCTTCTTCTTCTCCATCTACGGCGGAGCAACGGTCACGTAGCGGAATCAACGCCGTCTCTTCCGACGTCTTACGGTCTCACATCCTTACTCGCCTCGACGGGGCCTCTCTCGCCGCCTTGAGCTGCACTTGCTCTCATCTACACTCCTTCTCTTCCGACGAATCTCTCTGGAAGGAAAATTGTTCCATCACATGGCCTTCTACTTTAGAAACACGTGTCCAGAGCATTATCTCAACGTTCCCCGCCGGTCACCGATCGTTTTTCTCCGATTCCTTTCCGTTTCTCGCTCACGGCGGTGAAATCGATCTCTTACCGTCCATTGATACTAACACGGAGTTAATCTCAACCGTCGATATTTTCTACAAAGACGAAGTGATTTTCTCGAGGGTTCAAGTGACGGAGACAATCTCCGGTTGGTTCCTCTGCTCGCCTTTTCGGTTCGATCTGGTCGAACCGAAAGAATTGATTTCGACCCGAGTTTTGTCAATTGATCAGTGGGAAGGTGACACGTGGAAAAACGACTTGGAGGAGAATTTTTCCTTGAGTTGGATACTTATTGACCCGATCCATAAACGTGCGGCGGATGTATCAACCAAGAAACCCGTCTCGGTGCATCGTCACTGGTTGACCGGAGAAGTCCACGTCGGATTCTCCACGATTTTAGTCGTCCGCGAGGTGCAAGCGGTGTTCACTGTGACGGTGGTGCTGGCTGCGTTTAACCGGAGGGAAGAGGAGACGGCGGCGATGCATATACGGGAGGTGAGCTTGGTGGCAGAGGACATGGAGGGGATCAATCTTGGAGGGAGGGGTAGTTTGGTAATTCTGGCAGCGGCGATGAGAGAGAAGCGTCAGCGGAGGACGGGAGGGGAAGAAGAAGGAAAAGCGAAGTATAGTGAATTTATGAATATGAAGACGGAGAAGAAAGAGATGAAGTATCGGCGGGAGAAGGAAACAGCTATGGAGACAGCGGCGTGTTTGGTTGTCGTCGTGTTACTTGGCTTGCTTTTGTGTTTCTATCTGTTTATACATAAAAATATGGTAGCCATTATGACAAAACTACAGAATTAAGTAGTTTAATAATGGGATAAAAGAAATGAATCTATTTGATTTTAAAGTTGTCCATATAAGTTTTTGAACGATCAATAATATTATTCCAAATCAACATTCAAAATAAAACTTATTGTTTCCCTTTTAAATGTATTTGTCAGAAAACAAAATCACCTCGTTCACCATTCAAAAATAAAACTTATTGTTTTCCTTTCAAAATAAAACTTATGAAAAAACTACAAAATCACCTTGTTTCAGTTTCACCGTCCCTAAGCCAGTTCCACCTCGCCATTGGATATCCTACTTGAAAAGAACATGTCCTAAGGCGTACAGCCGTACACCTTGGCCAAACAACAAGAACTTCAAGTTCTAACTCGGCAAAACACACGCCTATCCAGTGGCGGAGGTAAAAAAGTTTTTTACAGGGTGCAAATATATTTAACTATATATTAATATTAATTTCAAAACCTTTTAAACAAAGGAAAACAAAAAACATATTCTATTTTTTACTTACCAAAAAAAAAAAATATATAAAATGATTAATTTTTTATATAAACATACGAATAGTTCAAACTGTTTTATTTAATTTGTATGAAGTATTTTTAACTTTGAAATACATTTTTATCTAAATGTATAGCGTAGTAGTTGTTTTGTTTATTTTGATTTGTGATATTTTAAAGAAAAATATGGTAAAACAATTTTAAAGAGAAAAGTAAAGAAAAATGCTTTTTAAACAAAAATGTTACAAGAGAAAAGAAAACAAAATATATGTAGGAAAAGAGCCAAAAACAAAAATAGCATGAGGAAAAAATTTAGAAATTTAAAAGAAAATAACTAAAATGGAAAGAAAAAAATAAAAAAATGAATATGCAAGGGGCAAGCGTTGTAGTCGAACACACGACACATGGGTCATTGACGAATCTTTCAACCAGAAAATTTATTCATTACTATGAATTTACGCTTACAACAGAAAAATTATAAATTTTATAGGGGTAAAGTGACCCCCTGCCACTACACTAGCTCCGCCTCTACCTATCACCACCACCACCACCCCATCCAACCACATCCAAGTAAGTTTTCTAAACCCTTTTCCATCATCTTTTCCATCCTTTGCCGATTTATTTCACACCGGGGACAATGTGATTTAAATCTGAGGGAGGATTTCATCCCTTACAAACCACTTTTCTTTTATGAGTCTTTGCATTTTTGTGTTTTCTTTTCGAATTGAAACACAATTTTTAGGCCGCAAGGACATAAGTCTATGATGACATTCGACCAATGTGCTTCTACGCTTTTCCTAATAACATCTCTTTCGTGATTTAGTTCTAGACTAGGCGGTAGTTAGGGTACTTGTGACGCGAAGATCCCTAGAGGAATTTGAACTATAGAGATTCTAGAGGATGGAATACACTAGCTCTATCTTTATTTGGACTTAACTTGACTTAATTTTCTCATTAAAGGCGTTAGATCAGGGAAACGAATCATACATTCATGACTTCTTATCCTTTTTACCACTTTCTGCTAATCCTGAATGGCCAGCTCATTTTTAGTTGGTTCCCCACTTTACCTTACCTCTTTCAAACCTCATGCATTCTCTCTTGTTGTCTTATGTGCAAATATGTGCAAAAACGCCGGAGAGGGAGGAACGACACACTTTCAATCACTCAAGACGGAAGACTAAATGGATTTGGTGGAGGTGATATCAACAAAGATATGAGCTCGATCTTGCCTTAGAGATCTCAATTCAATGGTAAAATTTCGAGCCCCTAAGACTCTAATTCAAAAAGGCGTTTCCCCTTTCGAAATAAAAAAATTGAAAAACAGAAGCGAAAGGAAACAAAGTGTCTAAGGGAGACTCATTTGGCCAAAATACTTGATAAGGCAAGCCATGGTTTGTTTGTGAGAAATTAGACGCCATTCGTTTCGATTCCCGAAGAAAAATCTAAGTCTCGAGGAATGGCAGAAAAGTTTTGTTACCGAAGAAGAGGAATGTGCAACAACTTTTGTGCAAGAAGAAGTGACTGGAAACTATGGTTATTGATGCGGGATAAACTTCTAACAAGTTTTTCCCCTAACTGAAATTGCAAGCGCACAACAATCACATTAGTATACTAAGGGTATCCAATTCACATGGACTAGTGTACTTAGGATTTTGAGCTAATCTAAAGTTGCGTCTAGACTTATCAAAATTCAGAGGTGGTTGTCACGGTTTGTAGCTAGGAAATTAAGTAAGCAAAACAGGAAATAAACGATGTAAATTCAAGGATTAAAAACGTTGGGCAGCAGGGAATTATCCGGGGTTCATGGATCGAATCAAATAAGCATTAGTTAGATCTTATAGCGACTTTGTCGACTAGGTTCTAGAATTAGAACACAGAATCGTATCTAACCTACTCGCGTAGAGCTAAACACCTAAATCTAAACAACTTAGCTAATCTACTTTCGTTGGTAACTACGCAGAAAAATCAGCAATAAAATTGAGTTTGTAATACGCTCACAAAGCCTTGTAAGTATGCTTTCGTATCTTACAACACAATTGCTCGCCTACTTTAGTTTGGGTTAATAAATTCAGCACAACAATGGTTTTATCTTCCTTAGATCAGTCGCTAGGTGATCAATCAAACAACTTGCATTAACGAACATGAATATAATGAAGAACCATAATAATTATCTTAAGTCTAACAACCTAATAAGATAGATCCATGATTAACCCTTCAAAAACCCTTAAAACCCAACAAGAAAACTACTCACACATGGAATCGCAAATCATCACCATATTTGTCAGTTGGATTGTCCCAAAAATCACTTGGAGGTGAAAGTTGGCTGTTCCTTCTATCTTGTTTCCAAATTTGAGTTTGATCAGATGGTGAGAAGGTCTTAGATTGATATCGAACTTCTAACGGTTTGAATATGTCATTCTAAACCATAACCAATCGAACTACATCGATATAAAATCAGCCTAGAGAATCCTCACTAAAGTCCCTGAGTCACTAGTCCATGGTGTCCGTCATGCGAAACCCAACCTATCTAGATTCCGAATTCCGGTCAACTATCTATCTACATTCATTAAAGTTTGCGTGAACTTCTCATCAAAAGGATTAAATAAAGCTAACGAGGCTAGGTATCAAAGGCTTTTTAGTGGTGAGGTTAAAAGTGTTTCGGGTTACCGTTTCCGTCGGAGGATGCAAGATATTATTCAAAACAACAAGAGAAGAATGACCTATTGATCACCGCAGTTTCCAGTCACATCTTCTTGATAATGGTTGTTGCACATTCCTCCTTTTTGGTAACATAACTTTTCTGCCATCCCCCCATACTTAGGTTTTTCCATGGGATTCCAATCGGATACCGTCTAAACTTCTCACGAACAAACCAATGCTTGCCTTTTTGAACTTTTTGGCCAAATAAGACTCCTTAGGCTTTTGTTTCCTTTCCATTTGGTGTTTCACGTTTTTTTTTTTGAAAGGGGGAAACGCCTATTGAGTTAGAGTCTTAAAAGGCACGAAAATTTACCATTTTTTTTGAAATTTCCAAGGCAAAATCGAGCTCTTTTTGTTGATGAGATCACCTTTACCACATCCGTTTAGGCTTCTGTCTCGAGTGGCTGAAAATTGCGTCGTTCCTCCTTCTTCGGCGTTTTTGCACATATATGCACATAAGATAACAAGAGAGAATGCATGAGATTCGAAAAATGGCTAAGGTTTGGGAAAGGTACCAACTAAAAGTGAGTTGGCCATTCAGGTACAATAGAGAGTGGTGCAAAAAAAAAAGAGGAAAAAATTTCATGAATGTCTGATGCGTCGTTTCGCCTAAAACCTTTGATGAGAAAATTAAATAAAATCAAATTAAGTCCACATAGCATAGAGCTAGTGTATCCCGTCTAATGAAATCTCTATAGTCTGAATTCCTCTGGGGATGTCGCATCACGAGAACTCTAGCTACCACCTAGTCTAGAACCGAAAGAGCCGTTACAAGGAGATAGCGTAGAAACACACTGGTCGAATTCATCATAGAATTATTTCATCATTCCCTATAAAACACGATTAAGTTCAAAAAATACATAGTAAATAGTCGTGAAAACAGAAAAAATAAAGACTCAAAACAAAAGAAAAAGACGTTAGTAACGGATAAACATCCTCCCCCAGACTTAAATCACATTGTCCCCATTGCGAAAAAGTTGGTGAAAGGATGGAACAGACTCAATCAAATAAAAATAAAAATAAAATGAAAAATGAAATCAGAAAGATAAAGAGAGTGTGGCGATGGAGTGATGATCAAGGTGAAGGTTCACGTGAGTCAAATGTCTCTGTGTCAGAGGAGGAGCCATCGTCATGGCCACTCTCCTTAAGTTGTTGCGTGAGTCGATCGAGCTTCACTACTTGGCGTTCAAGAGTCTTCTGGAGCTCGGCATAAGATGGGTCACTCGAACTATAAGGTCCAGCAAGGGCTGCAGCTGCGTGTGAAGGAGGTGTCGGATGGTAAGTGCGTCTGGCAGCTGCTTCATGTTTAGCCTTCGAGGCTATGAAATCGCTGACGGTGAGAGGCATGCGTGAGATAGATGGCATGAGTTCAGATGTTGGAGGGTCCCATTGTGGCGGACCATCTAAAAGATGCGGGACTGGAGTATAAGGTAGAGGCGCTGCGAACCATTCTTTCTCACTAGCATAGAACTTGTAACCAAACTGATTTAGATAAGTTCTTGCTCCATCAAGAAATATGTCTTTCGAAAGTTGACGGAGATCTAACCAACCATCAGCAATTGTCGTCTCCGATGTCAAGTCAACTCATGCAGCTTCGAGAATTACAGTGATGATACCACCAAAGGATGTCGAAGCTTTTCCTTGGCTAGAAGTGAGGATTTCATGCTTGATCTTGACAAGCTTTGCAGCTTTAAGGCAAGCGAAGGAAACATGTCTCGGGTTGAGTACAAATGGCATCTGAAGGATGATAAGCTATAGAATGTGGACACAAGTATGGTTCGTTCGCGAAAGAAGAGTATTGGCAATCATCTTATGCATGAAATGAATCGATGAATGTGTTAAAAGAGCTACTTTGGAGTGCCCATTGTCATAAGCTTCTTGTCCCATTATTAACTAAAGATCACTGTCAAACGCCTTCTCGATCTTGATCTCATCGTTGTACTCTAAGTGTAGAGCATCACAGAGCTGCGAAATGGTCAAGGAGTAAGCTCTACCATGAATCGTGAAAGAGAGAGTACCGTCTGATGCTCGAGGACTTCTGCATCGTGTGTAAGAGAGAGTGACCGAAGTAAGAAACTCTCTAGAGAAATCCTTATAAGATGGCCGATCAAGCTCCATGAATTGGCAAAGCTTGAGAGAATCGAGGTACCAAATCACATAATCAGTGATACCCAAAGGATCGAGAGCGGTGTAGTCGATCCGAAAAGTTTGCTTTATTTCGAACCTCTCGAGATAGTGAAGGTAATCAATATTGGGATCCAATGGTGGCCCAACAAAACGGACAGTGGAACGAGGCTGTCTAAGTGGCAGTGGGGAAGGCTCTCGAGGAAGAGATGGTTCACGCCGAGTGGTTGCACATGGGCGCCTAGCTTAGCTAATGATATCGACGAGGGGCTCGTCTTCTTCAAAAGAGGGTGAATCCTTCTGGTCATGGCGTTCTTGAATACGCCGAGATTGTGGCCGAGAAGCTTCTCTGTGGCTAGCTTCGGTTTTACTTCGAACGTTTCTCCTCGATTTGATGAGCTCGTTGATGTTCCATTGTTCCTACAAAACAAGGTAAACACTTGGCCAAAAGAGTGAATATGGTGCAATATTAAAGTCTCAATGTTCAAAGATACACAAACAAGTATCAAGAGACATAAATCAATTGCAAACGAGCAATGTCGAGGCATTTTCTTGATAATGCTATAGTGTGTAAAATCTTGTAAGTATTGGGAACGAAAAAAGTTAGCTTTCATTTTTTGCTAGTCTAAATTGTTCAGAGAAAAAAGCTAACATTGGGAAGGGGATCACAAGGGAATGAGTGGTATTGGGTTTTGGGGGAACATGAGCTCAAGAAAAGTGAGATGAGAAATGGAAGATGAAGAACCCTTGGTTGGAAAAGGCAAACTCTAGAGAAAGAACTTAAGAGAAAAAGGAAACTAGGAAAGAAAAGAAAAACACTCTCCATGTTGTGAAAAAAAAAAGCAAAAAAAGGATCACAATGAAAATGTCTAAAGAGAGTAAAAAAAAAAAAAAGATGGGTCAAATCTATATGTCTCTAGGAGTTTGGAGTTTGGAAAAGAAAAAGGGGTTTAAAAAAGGGAGTTTTGATTTAGCCAAAAGGGTTTTAGGGGTTTAATGAGCTTAAAAGAGATACGAGAAACGAAAATGGGATCACCATTCAGGTAGAATGCTTTGCTAGGAGGGTAGAAAAATGTGAGCTAAACTTTGTATGCATGAATTGTTTTTGGTCTTCCTTGCTTTTGCATAACGTATAGCATTCCGTTTTCTTGAGAGTAAGTCACAAAAAAAGAATAAACCTCCTTGCGCTCACATACTTAGTGCCAAAAGCCTTTTCTTCCAAACCGATTGGATTTTATCACTTGCTGATTTGTGAGACTACACTTAGAAAAAGATCAAAAGAATGTGAAGGTTGGTTCAGAAGAACTTGTAGGTGCGAGACATTGTTGTTTAGAGAAAAGATTAGGAGTTACGATAAGCCTTGAATGAGTTAGAGTGGGTTAAGAGTTTGTTTTTGCAATATGCTAGTATTATTCAAGGTGATCATGTCGAACACTTGCTAATACCTTTTGGTTAAGAGTTCCCACTTTCAAACCTTTCTTCCTATTTGTTCCTTTGTTTGCTTGAGGGCAAGCAAATGCCAAGTTCGGGGGAATTGATGTGTGTATATTTTGCATTGTTTTCACTTAGTTTTTCCACTAGTTTACATCCATCTTTGCATCAATTTCATTATCATTCATGCATTTTAGATTAGTTTTTCTCTCATCTTGCATATTAGAGTCATAGAATGTACATATTGCATTTGCACTTGCATTTTGGTCCTTTTTAGGTACTTATGGAGCAAGGACGAGAAATGGCTCAAAGGGGATAAGCATGGAGATGAGGAGGAGCCAAAGAAGTGAGGAAACAAGAGAAGAGAGGCATGCTTCGGTTGTTGGACCGATGCAGGAAGGTGCCATGACAAGCACGGAGGACAAATCTCGACCAAGTCCCAGGAGACATCTGCATCGGTTGCTAGACCGATGCAGGGAGCTGACGTGAAGAGCCCGATAGGAAGCAAAAGCTTTTGGTGCAAGGAGCAGCGGTACAGGCTGTGATAGAATCAACCAATGAGACGAGTCAAGCTACGAGCTGAAATTCAACAATTTAGAGATGTCTGCACCGGTCCATTCACCACCGAAGTCAACCAATACCACAAAGCAGAAGCTGAAGAAGAAGGAGATCCGTCCTCTAATGACCAGCATGGCGGTCGCCTGACCGCCACACACGACCGATGCTATGTGCATCTCTTGTTTTATTTTTGACCCGACCCGGGTTGTCCCGAGTCAACCCGGTCCAAGTTTGCATCTCTATAAATAATTTAGAGGTCATTTTTGACCTAAGTTTGATACTACTCTTAGCCTTCTACCTCTTTTCTCTCTAAACTCTAGGTTTTTGTTGAATCTTGAACCACTTTCATGATCTAGTGAACTTTCTTTGTTTAATATTAATCATTTTTCCATTATGTCTTTCTTTAATGCATCTTTTACTTTGTTTTCCTTAATCATGAGTGAGTAGTCCTCTTATGGGCATTTGGGCATTTGGGCTAAGTAGATTAGGGTGATTAAGAGTTGGGCTAATGGTGTTAAGTGCATAGATTTACATATCCAAATGGTTAGAGAGTATTAATACTAGGGTTAGAAGTAGCTAATCTAAGTCTAGCTTTGTTGACATTTCATGCACTAAAGGTGTTTGATGAAATGTTTACGTCAACCCTAACAATGCATTTTGTGCTTAGTCCAACGAGAGTTGCATGCCTAGGGTGATTTGTAGCTAGATAGGTTCTTGTTCTCAAGTTCACAAAGCACTTAAATACTATCGAGGGATTGATTAGTTAAGTGATTAGTGAAGGGATTAAAACTATGAGGATAGATTAGTCCATTTTAGTGAACCTATGCTTTGGATTAAGCTTGTATAGCACCATTAACCAACTACTAGTCACCCAAAGTCAATGACTTTAGCCCAAAGCCCATATTTCATTTTATAAGTTTACATCTCTATCAAGCAGTTGTTCATTTACTTGCCTTATCTTGTTTTGTTTAGCATTCCAATTATTAGGATTAGAAAAACCAGATGTTCATCATTGGAACTAGACTATTGATATATCATGGTTTTTACCCCTTTTAAGCCATGATATAAGTCCGTTTTATAGAATCTTTCTACTATTTTGGAGTCTTTTAGAGTCTTTTACAGGTTTTAGCACGTTTGGAGCATAATTGGTGATATTGGAGCTTTTTGGAGCATTTTGGAGCAAAACAGAAGTTCGTGTAGCTGAGTACCCGATTTAGAGTCTCAGTATCGATCAATACTACCCTAGTATCGGTCGATACTCATTGCAGCAAGACAGAAGTCGTGACTTTTATGAAGAGTTGAAGAATTGCAAAATTGCCCAGAAGACTTTAATAATTACAATAAGCCCCAAAACGTGTTTTAGGTTATTAATTAGGTTCTTGAGCCACTTTTGTTGGCTACGCTGGATTAGACTTGATTTTTTGGGGGATTCTGAGTTTTGTGAGAGAGCTTTCTGAGGGAGACAAGTCTGAGACTCTGTTCGTCCGAGAGAAGATTTCGAACCCTCTTGTTACTCTCCTTTTTATTATTTATTTGAGTATTATTTCAGTCATTTTTATTGTCTCAATTATCATGTCTGAGTAGTTCTCTTGTTAGGTCCAGGGTTCTCATAAGGGTTTTCTCTGAATGTTATGTTAATTGAATAATTATGATTCACCATCTGAATTAGTTATTCGCCCTAGGTTGTTCTCAAAGCTAATTCTAGACTGATCACCTAGAACTTAGATATTAGGATAATTGGTTAGGCACGAGAGTGCGATTAATTACCTGACAGAACCTAGAGTGAGCAAAATACTATTCGCAAAGAGATTTGGTTTAGTTGTTTTGTGAACAAATCAAACTTGAACTAAAAGCTGGTTTAGACTTTAGGATTCGCAAAGAGATTTGGAATTCTAGGATTTAGACTTAGATAGTTTTCGCAACGAGAGTTGGTTAGCTATACTTTAGTGATTTGAGTTCAAGAACCGCGCTAAATCTGAAACATGTTAGCTAGTTTATCTACATTCATTGAATTCCTGAGAAATACCATGAGCCTATCTTTCTTCCAATTGACTTACAACACATTTAGTTTACGCATTGCTTTCATTTACATTTGTTGGTTTAGCTTAATTTGAATCTACATAATCTATTGCGTGAATTATGGAGTTCTTGTGTTCGACCCCTACTTATACTACAACATTGCTTTAGTACTTTTTAGGGTATTAATTTGAGCATATCAACTATTAGGTTTCTTGCATTCTAGATTAGCCTTGAGGCTTCCTCGTGGTTTGACCCTTAGCTTACTCTTCAATAGTACCTTCCACGTAGGGTAGTTTAAGATTAAGTTGGTTCCCCATCAGTGGACGATCTCCCAATGCAGCAAGATCATTGTTGTGATATGCCAGAACCTTCTGAGAACACTAACGACATCTTTTTAGTAGATCCTCAAAATAGGCAAGTTGAATATCTCCCATATGATATAGAGGAAGAAGATGATGAAGATGAGTTTGAAGAAAGTGATGAACCAGATGATGAAGTGATTTGTTTTATGGAAATAAATCTAAGTAATTTGTATTATGGAAAAATAAAAACAATAAAAAATTTGCTTGAGGACAAGCAAATGGCAAGTTCAGGAGAGTTGGTGTGTGTATATTTTGCATTGTTTTCACTTAGTTTTTCCACTAGTTTACATCTATTTTTGCATCCATTTTATCATTATTCATGTATGTTAGATTAGTTTTCTCTGATCATGTATATTAGAATCCTAAGATATACATATTGCATTTGCCCTTGCATCTTGGTCTTCTTTAGGTGAAAACAATGCAAAATATACACTACAATAAAAGTGGTGGTATATTTTGACGTCACTTACAAGAAATTTGCATGTCCCTGTCTCATAACTCATCGATTCTTAAGTCCTTGGTTTTGGTTAGCCTATCATTATCTTATCCAACACGATATATAATAATATTATCGAATGGGTCCCGTGGTGGTCATTGTTCAGGATTAGGAATGGGAAAAAGTTTGTAATATTCTATTCTATTCGATCCATTATCAATTTTAGTCAAATTTGAAATATCTGGATAATTTTGTTTTAAGAAAAACAATTTGATAATTTTGTAATGACTTTTCCAACTCAGGTTAGATTCAATGGCAATTTGAATGGAATTCAGCATCATACTGATATATATTGTTCAAAGTAACCGTGGCATGTGCCAACATCTTATTAGTCTAATGATTGAATAGTATCTAAAGTTTTCACGGTTCGATTCAAATGTGATACAGAAAACAAAGCTAAGAACACCTGAAATTTAATATATTTTCTTTGTTAATTAAAGTCTTTCGTATCTCTTTGGGATAAATGTACGTGAAAAATAGTTCAATACAATAGCAACTTATCATACATTTAAATTGCAAAATGCAATTGAAATCAGAGTCTAATTCATAACTGAGAACCAAACTGAAACTGGTTACATGGTTTTAAGGCTGCGCAAGATTCAAGATTTAGTACTCAAAACTAGATATAGAACATAATTCAGAAGATATTTCAACTTGAAAATAGATGGCACAACATTTAAACAGAACCAATTGGTTGTAAGTATTAAACAACATAGATGTTACCATATCCAATTGGTTCTGTTACATTATTGAACATAAAGATAAACAAACTTAACAGAGAGTTTAGAACTTGACTCCAACATATGACTGACATTAACTCCAGAAGTTATGGAGGGGATAAGTTGACGATTTTCAGATCTCGATTATTTGTCTTGAGACTCTGAGTCATCCTCCGTTTTCACCGCCTTCGATACAAATGTAACCGGTTTCCTTGGATTCTCATTTATGGTCAAGTTAAAAACATCTGGCTTCGAGTAGTGTCCGACCACATCGAAGTATAACTTGGCTCTTGCAATATCACCAAGATCTGGATTATGAAAAGAGCATTATGGATATGTTGAGGTAAACATGTTATCATTTTCTATACTAAAGTCTAGGATGAATATCAAAGAAAAGTTATATATATACCAAGATCAGCTGTGATGATACCCTCTGATTCAAAGTTTGGTCCGGCGAGAACCTTTCCCAATGGTGAAATAATGACACTACCTCCTGGGGAGACAATAGCATCATCTCCTCTGTAGTCGTCCCCATCGGTAAACAAGTAATTAGGATGATCAGGGAAATCTTTACGCTGACAAAACTGGCAAGCCGACAAGACGAAACATCCACCCTCGAGTGCAATGTGAAGCATTGACGATTGCCATTCCTTTGAACCATCAGCGGTAGGTGCACAATAAATCTCAACGCCTGTCAAAAATGAATATGGTTAGGAATCTTAGATTGGAAGCTAATTGGGACTTAATTAATCTAATATGTATATTGGTCCCATATGCCATCCTGCACTCATAGGTGATGGATTCTAAATAACCAAGTCTTGAATTCTGACATGGCATTAGAATCTAGATGACCCAAATAGATATGTTAACGATCTTAATGAAGAGTTCAATTCAAGATAGACTAGAAAAATCATTGTTTCGATGAAACATGTTAGAAATATCATTTTTTTTGTGAAAATATTAGAAACCTGTTAAATATCTCACACTAACAACAATTTTGGACATAGTTTATTATATAAGATATTAGAAAAGTAAGTCACTTTATTTATCATCAATTAGTTTTGAACTAGGACTCTATAAACTTTGACAGAATTCATGATACTCCTAAAACGAGAGAATTTAGGACCGACCTTTTGCGTACAATGCAGTTCTGTAGAGAGGCATCCTATTTTCCCAGCAAATAGCAGCACCAAGTTTGCCAATGGGAGTGTCGTAAACAGGAATGGTTGATCCATCCCCGTAACCCCAGATGCAACGTTCGAGAGATGTCGGCATGAGTTTACGGTGCTTACCCAAGAACCGACCTTCGGAACTGAAGAAAAGGGCTGTGCAGTAGAGTGTATACCCATCCTTCTCTATAGCCCCCATTACCAAGTACACATTGTTTTTCCTAGCAACCTCTGCCAATTTTTCTACTTCAGGGCCTGTAGATTCATCACAAAACCAAACAAATGTGCAAGAAAGAGTTATTTTATGACCCAAGCTTGTTGTGCTCAACTGAAGTAGAACTAGTCCATCTATTCACTCTGCCACTTTTGCAAATGAAAGTTAAGATTTGGCTTACTCGTTACTCAGTACTCAGATGCTTGTTCCAACAATATTTCAATCTAAAAGTTTCATAACAGATAACTCTGAAAGCAAACATTTTTTTAAATTTGGTGTGAATAAAATTCAATTGTCAGTGGTATAATACTAAACAAAAGCGGACATATACTAAGCAATACTTGCACATCTTATTATATAAAGCTGGATCTCTCAATGTGAACGTGACACGTAGGATAATTCTCACTCACGAGATCATGACATTTGTCACGGTTAATTTAGATCTTGACATATGTCAATTTAATTAAAAAAATGAATTTAAAGTAAATATTAAAAAAGTTAAACTAAAAAATGCAATCTTAAAAAAAGAAAAAACAAGAATAAGTAAAGAAAACTTATGATAAAGATAAGTGACAAAAGGAAACTTAAAAGTTTATAATCTACAACCACGACAAACTTAAAAAAGGAAAATTATAAATATATTCTAAACTTAAAAGGAAAATTATTAATATACGACCAAACTTAAAATTTTATAATCATTTCCATTATCCATTATGACAATAGGAAACTTAAAAAAGGAAAATTATTAATATACAACCACGACCAAACTCTATATAATAATCTACACTTTTCTANTATCCAAGCTATTTAGTGTATCTGTTCACCAATTTTTTTTTCAATGTCTATATTTTCACGGGTGATCTAATATTGTTTTGTATTCTTTCATCTTTAATTTTTTTACACGGGTATAAAATATTAAATTACAAACCCGCATATATGCGGATACTTATCTAATATATATACTAAGCAATACTAGTTGACAAAAATAACATACAATAGAGATTAATTTATAGATGCTACGAAAAAACAACAATAATTTATATATTTAACAGGTGCAGATCCGGTTTTACAAATCCTAAATATTATTAATTTATGTTCAATAAATAATTTCATAATCAGATAACTTAGAAAACAAACAAGTTTTTCCTCAAAGTTAAGTTTAAGTTTGGTCTAAATAAGTTTAAGCTAATTAATACTTATGATAGCATTATGAAATTAAGATCTAAAAATGAAAAGATATTGTCCGAAATAAAATAAATAGAGTTGAAAGAACATAAATGTTAAAATAATTATTTTTTATGAAATAAGTTGTTATAATCGGAAAGTTTGTTTTTTAAATATAATTTATATTTATTAAAAAACTTTCCAAATTTGGAAAAATTATAACCGGAAAGTTATATAACGAATAATAAAAACACAATCGTAAATACATTTATTGAGTTTATTATTAATTGATATAATACCTAATAAAAGCTGACATATACTATTATACTAAGCAGTACTAGTTGACAAAAAAAATATACACCAGAGATTATAAAATACAAAAAAACATTTATTTATACTATATTAAAGTACATGTGAAGATCCGGTTTTTACGGATCCTGAATATTGTATCCGATCGAGATAAGCACAGAAAGATTAAGGTTGTCCAAAAATTATTTATGGAAAAAAATGTATAAAAATATCATTTTATGGATAATTATTACACAAGATACGAAAACAGAAAGTCAATAAGGAAAAAAAAAAGAAAGAGCATCAAAGATGGGGAAGTTTCTCTTACCAGGAACATGAATAGCAGAAGCATGATATTTGCGGAACTCATCACGACCTTCATCGTTATGAACACCAACCGCTATACCGAAGTTAAACCCACGAGGATAGCCACCGATAAACGCCTCCGGGAACACCACCAGCTCCGCTCCGTTGCTCGCCGCCTCCGCAGTTAACTTCTCCGCCTTCTCTGCAAAAGGACCACTTGGTCATTTAGGCTTTATCCGTGGTGGGCTTGCAAGAAACTCTTTACCTATAGTTTTGGGAGTATCGTTATAGACGGTGGAGGCTTGGACGATGGAAGCTCGAATGATGGAGGATGAGGAATCGCCAGTAACCGGAGTAGGAACCGCAGTAACCGGAGTAGTAACCTCAGTAGGAACCGGAGTAGTGTTTTTGAGAGTTGACATTTTTTCAGTACCAGACTTGGATGAGTTGGATCACTTCAAGCCTTCTTTGTTATGTTGGTGACACAAAGAGAGCTGAGAGGCAATACTTTTTGTTACCTTTTTACCAACGGTTACTATTTAGGCCATATAAATATTTTAAGATATTTTTCAATTTTCAATTAATAGCAAACCTAATAAATGCAATTTTTCATTAAATGACTTTTCCAGAAACCTCGTGATTTGTAGTAGGTGCGGAATAGGGCTGGGCGTTCGGATCCAACTTCGGGTTCGGGTCGGGTATTTCGGGTCTTCGGGTTAGGCTCAGAGGATCCGTTCGGGTATTTCAAACCATCGGGTCAGGTTCGGTTTGGTACTAATCGGGTTCGAGTATAACCGAAGTAAAAGTTTTAACAAATTTTCAAACTTGGAAAAATAATTAAAAACTGCCTCAAAAGTATCAGAAAAGACAGAAAAGCTGTGTGCTCTCTCCTTCTCACACATTCAATCCAACGGTTCTCCTTCAATCTCCCTTCGCAATCGTCGCTCCCCACTAACAAAAAAAACAATATATTTTCTTAGAGCCCACAGTAAAAAGAAATTGAAATTCGAAAACAAAAATCTTTCTCTTTCTCTTTTTCTCTCCTTCTCAGATATGAATCCTTCATCTTCATCTCCGATCTAACAACAAAGAGAGAAAAATGGCGGTAGACAAACCATAGACCAGACATGAACATCCCCAAAAAAATCAATTAAAAGGTGAAGAACGACGAAGAAGATGAACTGAGGAAGAGGTGAATAACGAAGAACGACAAAGAAGATGATCGAGTATATATATAAAAAAAAAACATCAACTTTACAAAGGATAGACCCGACTTCCGATCACTTCGGGTATGACTTCGGATTTCGGGTATTACCCGAACCCGACCCGATATCCGATCTACTTAGAGGTGAGACCCGTTCGGGTATTTAAGAGAATCTGAACCCGATCCGAACCCGCTACTTCGGGTCGGGTTCAAGTTCGGATATCGGATAAACGCTCAGCCCTAGTGCCGAATCTGCACTAGGTGCGGAATGTGATATTATTATCAGTGTGTTACACTGTATAGCACATTTTTAAACTGTATTTAGAATATATAACACAATCTGTAACTCTAGCACATTGTCCATTTATTGTGTAACGCCCGCGTTCCGGAAGAATTGATTATTGGGGTGAAATAATTAATTCGAGTTTTAACCGGGGTAGTATCGATCGATACTAGGTGAGTATCGGTCGATACCAGTCCGGGTGCATCGATCGATACCATCCTGTATCGATCGATACCGTGCGGGGTGTCTTAATCGTTTTGGAAAGGAAAGTTCCTTATTATCTTCTTCTTCTTCTTCTCTTCTTACGGGGAAGGATGAACCTTTTCTGGGAAAAAGTAGTTGGTCTTGCGTGAGAGAGAGAGAGAGAGAGAGAAAGGGAAGGAAGAGCTTGGTGAAGCTTGGATCTTGCGAGATCAAGAGGGTTTGAGCTTGGGGAGAAGCTTGAAGAAGAGGTTGGAAGACCTTGGTTTTGGCGTGAGAGGGAGGTCGATCTTGAGCTCGGGCAAGTCATTCTAGAGCTAGATCCATCCTATCTAAGGTGAGTTGTGACCAAAGGTTAGCAATTAAGCTTGTGTGAAGTTTGATTGATGAGTTTGTGGCGTTNAAATTGGTCCCGAACGGATAATTATTTGAAAGAGAATCAGGAATGAGACGGGTATGAGTCGCGGCAGGACGAATCCATTTGAGAGAAAGAGTATTCTCAAATGGAATAAACTAAAGACTATCTCCAAATTCACAAAAATTAAGGCGTCCAGACTTCCTTTCCCTTAAAACCCAACCAATATCAAATGCCTCATCGCAAATTTTCCCACATTTATGATATTTGTTAATCACACATTTTTGTATAGATTTAAAGCTCACATACATGGTCATTGGTCAATCATGTCATAAGGGA
This sequence comes from Eutrema heterophyllum, assembly GCA_002933915.1. Classification (NCBI taxonomy): domain Eukaryota; kingdom Viridiplantae; phylum Streptophyta; class Magnoliopsida; order Brassicales; family Brassicaceae; genus Eutrema; species Eutrema heterophyllum. The sequence continues at coordinate 37,341 of PKMM01020990.1, forward strand.
TGGTGAGCAATGTGATGAAACATTAGTTGAAAAAAAAAAACCATTTTCATCCCTCACATCCCTTTTGATTTCCCATAATCAATTCATCCGATTCAATTGTGATGAAAGAAGAAATAGATGAACTTCTCAATTGATTTTGCGAAATCAAAAGAGATTTTTTTTGTTTTTACTAATCATCTGTCTAAAAGGCTTTAACAGAGATTGAATGAGTATTGTCAAAAAAATAAAAATGAAACTCAGAAATTGACAAACCCAATTCTAGACTTCTCCAAATTTTGGTTTTGAAGATACACCACCAAATTCATTTACTTAATCAATCAAAAGTCTTATGTTTTTGTTTCAAACGACAATTGCATTTTCACATGATTTGGGGGAAACTAACGTTTTGAAGGTCGCCGGCTGGTACCTACTCAAGGTCTTTCTTCTCTCGGGGTACTTGGATCAATTGAGAACCGTCTCCCCACTAGTTTTTTGGACCTTTGTGGTTTGGTTTAAGGAGAACATCCCCCGAGCTTCATTTATTATGTGGCTCGTTATTCTACATCGCATGCCAAAGAGGGATAGGCTTCTCCGTTGGGGAATGACTGTGTCGTCAACATGTCCTCTCTGCTCCACTGGTATTGAATCCCACTCGCACCTCTTTTTTGAATGTGACTTCGCTAAAGAAATTTGGTTGACTTTTGCAAGTAATCTATCTAGTAATCCACTTACAACTCTTATGGATGCCGTGAATCTTCTATCTCAAGCTCCAAGTAGTCTACCTCCGAGGTCCTCTCTATTGCTGAAATTGCTTCTTCAAGTTATTGTCTACACTCTATGGCGAGAGCGTAACGCAAGAATCTTTTCCACTCAAAGCTCCTCTCCGATGGCCATCAAAGCTTTGGTGGACCGTGTTGGAGGTGAGTTTAGCACTCTCTGGTTTAGTCCGGTTTGAACCAAAATCAGCTCAATTGATCCCGGTTTACGACAGTTCGAACTAAATAAGGAGGCCCATAATCATACTTAACGGGCCGAGCTCAGTCTAAAGCCCAACTCGTTTATCCTAATGGAATTAGGAAAAAGAAATCCTCTCGATTTATACCGACTCAGAATCTTATAAATAAGGAGGCGCTCGCCACAATTTAGACCATCCACAATCATCTACGAGACTTAAGGAGATTTAAGAGCAGTGACCTCAACTTTTATCTTCTTAGTTTTTAAATCTTTTTCCGATCAAAACAATCTTGTAACTCCACCAAATTTAATCAATAAAACGAGATTCGATCCACTAAGTTTACTGTTTTGCCTCTTATGTGATTTTCAGAATCAACAGACCATACTATGCGAGATCGTCTTTCATCTTTCTCTCCTCGGGATAGCAACTCTTCTTCTCTCTTTGAATTGTATTTTGGTTGTATGTTTTATCCGTTATAAACTTTTCAATCTTGCTCGGGTTCCAACCTTGTAATTAGTAGTAACTTTTTTAACTTTTGGTATAAATCTTAACATTGAAGAAAAAAAAAACTAACGTTTTGAGGCTTTTGACTAGAGAGTTGACTTTCTTAACACACCCCCCCACGAAGTCAAGAGTTAAATGCTTATTCGGAGTTTTGATGACGTGGCAAGATCTGAACTGTTAATCGTTCTTCAATCGATACCGTTCAATTTCCCATTAGGAGCGATCCCTTTTTCTTCCTTCCTTCCTCCTCTCGCACCCTCGCGAGAAGAGTCGAAGATCAGTATTCGAGATTATCTCTGTTGATTCATTTTCTGGAAACGGAGCAGCAATGGGTTTCGAGGATGATCCGTAAGTTCTTTTCCTTCTTTTTAAATTGGCTTTGCTGTACAGAAGAAACTCTCAGCCCCTTCCTCCTTTGATTAAAATCTAGGGTTCGAGCTTTTTGATTTTCCAAACTTCGATTCCCTTTCGTTACAAAAAAATGTATTTCGTTTCATGGGCAGACGAAAACCTTAATTTTTTGTGTGTTTCTCCTGTTGATTTGTGAAATCCTTCTCTGTTTCAGATTCATAGTTCTATTTTTTTTCGTGTTCGATTGTGCGTAATCGTTTAATTGATCGTTTTGTCCTTTTTTCAGGTACCGTGATGTAGATGGGGAGCCATTGATGGACTTTGATGACTTTGGAAATGATCGTGAGCCATCTTCAGAGCCACTTCAGGACTTTGAAGATAACTTGGCCGATGATATCGGAGAATGGGATGGTGAAGGGTCACAAACGCCTGTTTATGATAACGATAAAGTCAAACCGAGGAAGAGGTTGGTGAAGAAAGCGTCTAGTGGAAAGGAGACTATCGATGTTCCTGAATTGATTGATGAGGACATAGAGGATGCGGAGTTTGATGAGTTCATGGGAGGAGGAGGAGGTGGTGGTGGTACAGATTATGATGATGATAAGGTTGGTAGGAAGAGGAAGAAGGAGAAAGATCGAAGTGGTAGTGGTAGTGGCGGTGGGAAGGAGAAGAGGAATAAGTTCCCAAGCCGCGGTGAGAGGAAGTCGGAGGAGATTGATGAGATGTGGAAATCTATTGCACATAACCCAGAGGTGCTGGACATTGGTTTTTCCTCTGAGATTCTGGTGTGTCGAGAAAGATTTTGTTTTTTTTTTAATCTCATAAAAGTTATTTCTGTTATAGAATGATGAAGAAGGTGTTAGGACTATGGATGACGATAATTTCATTGACGATACTGGTTTGGATCCTTCCGAGAGGTATGGAGGTGACGCTGGAGACCGCTCTCCAACTCATTTTCCTCAGGTATGAGTAGTATCTTCAGTTGTCCATCTCTGAATATAGCTTTTGTTTGATGATACATGATGCTTTAGTTATGGACAAACAGGCAGAGGAGGGTGACGAGGATGATGAGGTAAATAACCTTTTCAAAATGGGGAAGAAGAAGAAAAAGACTGAAAGAAACCCTGCCGAAATCGCGCTCTTGGTTGAGAATGTGATGGCTGAGCTTGAGATCACTGCTGAGGAAGATGCAGAACTTAATAGACAGGGGAAGCCTGCTATTAACAAGCTTAAGAAACTTTCCCTTCTTACCGATGTACTTGGAAAGTAAGTTGCTGACTTACAGTTATCCTATACTGTTTCTTTCTAGCAATCTGTTTTGTAATATCGCATGTTCGACTTTATCCAGGAAGCAGCTTCAGACAGAATTCCTGGACCATGGAGTTTTAACTCTGTTGAAGAATTGGCTTGAGCCTCTTCCAGATGGAAGCTTGCCAAACATAAACATCCGTGCAGCTATTCTACGGGTTCTTACTGATGTATGTTCCCACTGTAGAGAAATTTTGCCTGATTGACCAATTACGTAATAACTTCGTATAGCATACATTATACGAAGTTATACGACAAGATTTCGAATATATTTTTTCTTTGAATATGTATGGATTGATTATTATTTAATAATATCATAATAATTAAGAAACTAAATAGTAAATAACCTCTTTAATGGAAAATAAATACTTTCTATATTCTCATCAATAATTTTAAAAGACAATTATATCATTTCCTATTTAAATTATTTTTTCTTATTTGTAATGACATTTCATGTAATAACTTACAAAAAAAAGTTCATATTCAAAAATGTCTTCTTAATTAATATTATAGAGATTGTTTCCGTTTTCGTGCCATTCAATTTGCCACGTTATGCTTTTAATGCATTGCTTCTTTTGCACCGTATCTTATTATATAAAGCAGAATATTTCAAAGTTAGTAATTCGCATGATCGCGACACGTGTTAAGTTAATCGATTAGATTTTGACATGTGTTTAATAAATTTTCAATTATATTTTAACACGTGTTTAATAAATTTCTAATTATATTTAATACATAATATTAACTATAAAAAAAATTATAATCGATTCCTAATCCTAAAAGGTAAAAAGAAAAAAATAGTAGTTGTGTTTAGATTAAGGAAATTATACAAAAACTATAAATAAAAACCAGAGTTTTAAAAAGAAGGAAAAACCATATTTCCTATTAGAATAAGGAAATGAAACAATAGATAACAATCATAAAAAGCAAAGGAATAAAAGCCAAAAAAAAATTTAAAAGGAAAAATCATATTTAAGTTTAGAATAAAGAAAATTTATTATATAAAATTGAATGTTTCAACGTCGCTAATTCACCTGATCGCGACACATATCAAGTCAAAGTTGGAAAAAATTAAAATCGATTAATTAAAAAAAAAGAGTGAATTGCATCAATATTATGTTTGGAGGACCTAATTAGTTGAATATCATACAAAAGCAATCAATTAATAAAATAGCAGTAGTCAACTATCTAGAGGAAGGGGAATTGTCCAAAAATCTCTTGCTCCCTTTATCTAAACATTGCTTTTTCCTGACATGATGTGACATATACTTTTGCTAAAAGTTGCAGATGCTATCTTCTATTTTTGATCAATAGCAGCAAAAACTTTAACACCTTCGATATGTGTGTATCCAAAGTACACATAGAAATTAATCACCTACATGAACAAACCAAGTTTGGAACTACGAGAATAAGATAGCCAATTACGCAAAGACAACTATGTACATAAAGTAATCAAATATTATAACATGGTAGTCAAACTACTAGTGTATCAAAAGTCTGAGTAAAACATATGTCTATTTTGAGATTGTAGTAAGTTGTGTAATTTATTAATTGTTCTAAATTTTTTGATGCAAATGGTTGGAAGACAAAATGTGTTGCTTGTGAAAAGGAAATAGTTTCAAGGAGATACTGGTGTTTGGACTATCCTCACAGATAGAAAAGGAAACAGAGGCGGAAGAGACAACATATGAGGTGCAGTCCAAGGCGGTGGAGGCGGAGGTGGCGGCTGCAGAGGCGGTGGCTGCAAAGATGGATGTGTGGAGATGATGGTTGTTATCGTGGAATTGGAGATTTGGAAAATCTTCATTAACACAAGTGAACAAAAAAAAATAGTCATCTATAAGATGTTTTGTAGAAAAGTAAGACACTGTATAATATATATGACTATCTTTGTTTAGGTAATGGTACTACAAAATATAGTTATCTATTTTGTAATACATAGACCTTTTACGAACTATGCAGTACAATTATCATTTTTATACATTCTCGTCAACTCATACACGATTATGTGGTCACAAAGAAGTGAAAAATATTCATCTACATATGTTTCATAGACATTTGAGATATTTTATAATATAGATGACTATATTAGTTATGCATACTAAGATTACACAACATGGTGTAAATACAAATAATATAATTAGCTATGTAATAGTTGTACAAGGATTCACTTTGAATAAATAACTATTCATTGGTATAGATGAGTTGTGTATCATTATACATAGTTGATTATTTGTAACATGAGTAGCTATTTAAAATCAAACCTCTTCTTCCTTTGTGTTGGGTGGTTCACTTGGTTGTTTGAAACTTTGACAAAAAAAATGTGTCGTGACTCGTAAGTGATTGTAGAGACATGTGAAAAGAGGTTTGTTCAAAGATAAAACTCTCGATAATTTTATATGATTATGGTGAAAAACCATATGACGAAGGGTTAATTAAGGTGAGAGTAGTCATCTATCTTGATGTATTAATTAGACTATGTTTTCTGAAATGTTATAAACTAAATATATGAACAAAATTATATTTAATGTTAGTTTGAAAATAGGTGGGTCTGGTCGTTTATTTGTGGGTATATATTGGTTATCTACTTGAGGTTGTAGTCTACTTTATATTTCAAAATTAGTTGAACACCATTACTAGTGTACTTAACTATTTTGTGGAAGTAGATGAATTGTTTAGGTTAGGTAATGGATAGCTACTACATTGCTTGTAATTCACATAACCTCGGAGTCTTTATATGATTTGTGGATGTAGTCATCTATCTGGTGAGAGTATATTTATAATCTACTTGAAGGTGTTGTAATTCACTTTCATCTATGTCCAATTAACTGATGACAATCCCACAATGATTCTAACCGTCTGCATATTCAGATACTGAAAGATGTGGAATATCGCATATTTGTAACTAAATAGATGAGTATTTTCCTCCTTACAAACACCAAAAATATATGGCTATTTATGTAAATAGAATAGATGGCTACAAAATGTGTATATGCGTGAATTTATATGTAAACGAGAACAAAAAATAGTCATCTATTTTAGAACATATGAATGTAAAATGTAATAGATGGCTATTTTCCTGTACACAAACACATGTCTTCACACAAACCAAGAAAGCATCCAACAGTACATCTTATAGACATCTATACAAAAAGAAATCAAAGTAAAGTAGACAACTATTCCATTCAAGGATTCCCTGATGAGACCGCCAAATCAAAGAAGACATGATAGCGAGCCATTAAGCTGGCGGCGTTAACGAATTCAGATAGGTTAAGCTCCCGCATAACATATGGTTGCTTCAATGTTTCGTTAAGAAGCTTAAATGCACATCCTACATGACATGCTTCCTTTGCAAATTCTCTTACCTCCCTTACTAGCACATTAGGGAGTACGTAGCGTATTTGGTGGAACACATTCTTTCATTGGGGGGTGGCAGTGCATTGATGAATATTTTTGACACTCTCCATTTTGCTACGAAAATAAAATAGTTAGTAACTCCAACACAACTACAAAATATGTGGTCAACTATTTTAGACACAACTACATATAAAAAGAAGATAGTCTGTTACTCAAACATAACTAAATATATAAATGAGTCAACTATTCTATACGAACCGATAGTGAAATTATAAAAAGAAGATAGTTCGTTACTCCAACACATCTGGACTAATTTGTTTCCCAAAACTGCTACCACACCTAGTGGTCAACTATTTTATACAAATATGATAGTTAAACTATGAGAAGAAGATAGTCCGTTACTCAAATGCAACTACATATAAAAAAAAACAACTACTATATACAAACAGATAGTGAAACTATGCAACAAAGATATATAGTCCATTAATCCAACACAACTACATCCTAGAAAAATGGGTAAATTTGGGGAAACATAACGAAAGTTCCGATGTCCGTCGAAAACAACTACATATATATGTGGTCAACTATGCTATACAAAAATGATTGTTAAACTATGAATAGAAGATAATCCGATACTCAAACACAACTACATATACAAAGGAATCAACTATTATATACAACCAGATAGTGAAACTATGAAAAAAGATAGTCCATTCCTCCAACACATCTAGACTAATTTGGTTCACAAGACTGCTACCACAGTGGTCACCTATTCTACATAAAAATGATAGTTAAACTATGAGAAGAAGATAGTCTGTTATCCAAACACAACTACATATAAACAAGAATCGACTATTCTGGGTTACAAATCTATATAAAATAAATAGTAGATCTATGATGGGTTACAAATCTATTGTAGATCTATGTTGGGTTATAGATCTATTGTACATCTATAGAAATCGCATATAGATTGACCGTGTCAACAAGAAACTAATCCGAAGAACTGCGTAGACACAAATTTTTTGTTCCAAAGAAAAAGGAATATGAGGAAGAGCTAACAAACCTGGTAGACAGAGGACGGTGGCCTCGCCGGTGTGGTAGACGAAGGTTCTCTGGTGTGGGTAGCCAATTTTCTCTTAGGTCTGGATTTGGTGTCGCCGGTGTGGGAAGCGGATTTTTTAGGTTCTCCGACGATGTTGGATAGCTTTTCTGGGTTGTTGCTATGAAAGGATAGTTTTGGCGATGGGGAGGTGAATATGGAAGAGAAAGATATATGTGAGTTGTTAAAAGTAAAATACAAGAGGGAAAGTATTTGTCAGAAGAGAAGGAAAAAAGTGGAAGCTATTGTTGCCGCATATGAATATTCGGTAAAGTAGATGAGGGGCTGCATCGCTTTTACCAGGATTTGCTTTTATATATTATATTGACTTTTTATATACTTAATTTTGACCCACAAACCTGCTACCACACCTTGTTTCCCTAAAAAAACTTAAAAATTCTGAAAATTTAATAACCGATTCATAATCTTAAAAGATAAATTTACTAAAAAATTAAATTAAAAAGTTAAAAAATTAAATTTATCTTAAAAGGTAAAATCAATATAAAAAAGGAAAAAATATTCCTTAGTTTTCCATTTAGATTAAGGAAAATAATTCTAATTTCTCACCTCTATATCACACCAAAAAGTTAAAAATCCAATAATCGTATCCTAATCTATTTACAGTATATCTTCACCAAATTTTTCTTTCAAGGTATATATTTATTTCATCGTAAACATTGTTTCTAAATTTATGTATTATATATTTTCACGGGTGATCTAATTTTGTTTTTTAGTTTTTCGTTTTTAATTTTGTTTTACGGGTTATAAAATATTAAATTACAAACCGCATATATGCGGGTACTTATCTAGTAGTGAACTAAGACCGACACTAAGCTCGTTTAAGACAATTATTATTACCAATTGACTTAAGTAGATGTAAAAATACCAATTCTGTTCTGTTGTATAAAACGTTTTAGAAAAAAAAAATTTGTAGTATCATTTTATTTAATTTCTTTGCAAAATTTAATCTTATTTAGTTAATGTTTGTGACCATTTCTATTTTACAGTATTTTTGTATTGGTTGATTTTTGTTTAATTAGATATTAAAAGATGTTTTTAATGTAAAAAGACAAAATAAATTAGAATTTATGTATTTTTAGATTTCGCGCTAATTTTTTTATATAATGAAATAGAAAGATCAATGTTAAGATATTTCACTAAATTGATAATTAGTATGCTTTAGAATTAAAAAAAATATTATATTTGGATTTCTGATGTACATAGTATTCATAATATATAGAAGCGAAAGAGTTGCCCCTTAAAGAAGATTCGAATTCATTCAAAACTTAAAAAGTTTAAAACATCCTCAAATTTTGAGTATGCGAAAAGATCGTCCTATATATATATATACTAGATAAGTACCCGCATATATGCGGATTTGTAATTTAATATTTTATAACTTGTTAAAAAATTAAAAACAAAAAAATAGAAAATAAAATTAGATCACCCGTAAAAATATATAATACATAACTTTAGAAATAAAGTTTCTGATGAAATAAATATATCTTGAAAGAAAAATTTGGTGAAGTATATGAAGTAAATAACTTTGGATACGATTACGTGCGACAAAAGAAGCGATTGTTAAACTTTTACTTCTTCTTTCGATTTTTTGGGTCGCCGGCGTTTGCCGGTGACTCTCAGCCATTTAATTTCTGTCTAATTTCCCTTCTTTCAATAATTGCGATGGGTGTTGATTATTTTCATCGAACAATTGTTCGATCTATTCTCTTGTCTCTAATGATTGCAACGACCGTGGTCGGTATTACATCGAAGACAACTGTCTATCATTTTTCAAATCCGTTGATGCGAATTCCAATTCATGTAGTGTCGTTTGTAGATCTGAAATCAAGAGGTACTATTACACATCCTCTAAAGCAAATCGTTTATGGAGTCTCGTTTTGGGACTTTTCGTTTACCAAACATAAACAATTATGTTTTCGATATTTTCCTCCAATTTTGGAGACAATTCATTCATGGTTCGTCATCGGAGTGTGTCGTTGTTCTAACTTCACCCAAGATGAGCCCGTTATCTCCATGAGAGGTCTTTCGATTTTTCATGATGCCCAATATTCACAATCCCAATCAATGGAAATGGTTGCGTATAATTTTCGAAGAGTTATATGGTATTTCGATCAACGAATATGGGATCCGGGTATAGCATATTCACGGAGAATCAACGAATCAGTGCAAGAGAAGATACTCAGTATCATCAATAATATTAGGCGACTGTAGAGTTTCATCCAAGAGATGATAGCTATGAACGACGATCTCATCACTTTGGGATTGATTCTGGAGAAGGAAAGAAACAGGTTTATTAACCCGTTAGCGAGTAAGGCTTCGGTATCCAAAGCATCGTGGAAATTCACTTCTTCATCGTTCTTCTTAATATTTGGTTATGTAATTGTGGGTGTGTATTTGGTTTTGTTCATTATTGATGTAGTATGGATGTATCAACTCTTGTCTATGATTTGGAGTTAATGAATGAATCAGAAATTTAAAAAAAAAATAAAAAACTTTGGATACGATTATTGGATTTTTAATTTTTTGGTGTGTAATTGACATACTACAAAATTGTAGTTTATATAGAGGTGATAAATTATAATTCTTTTCTTATTATAATTAATTTCCTTAATCTAAATGGAAAAACTAAGGATTTGTTTTCCTTTTTATATTAATTTTGCCTTCTAAAATATATTTAATTTTTTAAAGTAAATTTACCTTTTAAGATTATGAATCGGTTATTAAATTTTCCAAATTTTATAATTTTTTATTAATCGATTTTAAAATTTTCCAACTTTGACTTGACATGTGTCGCGATCATGTGAATTATCAACTTTAAAACATTCAGCTTTATACTAATTTTTTATTTCCTTATTCTTATTAGAAATACTAATTTTTTAACTTTAAAAAAAAACTTTAGCCTTTAAGAAAAATTTCCTCAATCTTAAAGCTATTTTGCTTAAAAAGGAAAACGATATTTAGCTTTTTCCTTAATATAACTGTATTTTGTTATTTACTTTTTTTCCTTAATTTTTTTTTTTAAATCTCCTTAATCTATACGCAACTTTTTTTTTTCTTTTTTTGAACTTTGGCTTTTTGGATTAATTATTTTTTTTTTCTTTTTTTGTATTTTTGTTTGCTAACTTTACTTTTCAAATTAAGTTTAGATTATATTTTTTTCTTTTATTATTAATATTATGTGTCAATATCTAATTGGAAATTTATTAAATACGTGTCAAAATCTTATCGATTAACTTGACACGTGTCACGATCTGGCGAGTTAATATCTTTGAAACATTCTCCTTTATATAATAAGATTACATTGTTATTTTCCGTTTTGTACACATGTCACGATCTCGTGAGTTAGAATCTTAATTTCCGTTTTTATTTTTTTCCTTTTATTAAGATTATTAGTTTGACACATGTCGCGATCTTAATTAACAATGACACATGTCATAATCTCATGAGTAAGAATTATCCTACATGTCACGCTCATAAGATTGTCTTTTAAGATTTTAAGTTTATTTATGTCACTTTCCTTTATTATAAGTTTTCCTGACTTATTATTGTTTTTTCTTTTTTGAAGATTGCTTTTTTTAGTTTAACTTTTTTTAATATTTACTTTAATTCATTTTTACTTTTTAAGTAAACTGACCTATGTCAAAATCTAAATTAACCGTGACAAATATCACGATCTCGTGAGTGAGAATTATCCTACGTGTCATGTTCACGTTGAGAGATCCAGCTTTATATAATAAGATATATATATATACAAAACAACAGCTGATCTCTACAACACAAGGACTCGATCGACTCGTAAACAAGATGCAATATTGCAATCCTGATGTAGTTATTCACACTCTGCAAACATAATAATGCATAAAAAAACCTTCAAAAAAAAAA
>PKMM01020990.1:55997-116295 GCA_002933915.1 Eutrema heterophyllum
CTGGTTTAGACTTTAGGATTCGCAAAGAGATTTGGAATTCTAGGATTTAGACTTAGATAGTTTTCGCAACGAGAGTTGGTTAGCTATACTTTAGTGATTTGAGTTCAAGAACCGCGCTAAATCTGAATCCTGTTAGTTAGTTTATCTACATTCATTGAATTCCTGAGAAATACCCTGAGCCTATCTTCTTTCCAATTGATTCACAACTTGTTTAATTTACGCACTCGCATTTAATTTTATTGTTTGGTTTAGCTTAATTCGGATCTATAAAATCTATTGCGTGAATTCTGGAGTTCTTGTGTTCGACCCCTACATATACTACAACAACTTCTTTAGTACTATTAGAGTATTAATTTGAGCATATCATTTATTCTCTTATCTCTAGGTGTGCATGAACTTGAACTTGCGAAGTCATGGGCAAGCAAACTTGGTTGAACCAATTGACGACATCCACCTATTGGAAAGAGGAATTGGTAGAGCAAGGCGTGAAAGATAAAGGCTTGTACATTTGGAACAGTTAGGAAAGATGAACAACGTTCAAGAACCGCCGGTTGGGAACCAAAGGAACGTTGGGAATGAGAATGCTTAAGGCGTGGGAGCTAATTACGCCAACCACGGTGCAAGAGCACCAAACCATCCACCACGATCACCGAGGTTGATTGGAGCAGGTGATGCTCCCAATGCCCATGGAAATCGTGCCAATATACATCCACCATCGGTGGATAATAATAATTTCGAGATCAAGGCGAGTCTCATTTCCATGGTGCAAGGAAACAAGTTCCACGGTTTAGCGGTGGAGGATCCCTTGGACCACTTGGATCAATTCGATAGAATTTGTGGAATGGTCAAGATTAACGGAGTTTCGGAAGATGGGTTCAAGTTTCGATTGTTTCCATTCTCTCTTGGGGACAAAGCTCACCAATGGGAGAAGAATCTACCTCAAGGATCCATCACTTCTTGGGATCAATGAAAGAAAGCCTTTCTAGCAAAGTTTTTCTCTACTACAAGAACATCGAGGTTGAGGAACGAGATCTCGAGCTTCACTCAAAAGAACAACGAGAGCTTTTGTGAGGCTTGGGAGAGATTTAAGGGCTACACAATCAAATGTCCTCACCATGGGTTCTCCGATGAATTGTTTTTGAGTACTCTATACCGATGTGTTTTCCTAAGTTTAGAATGCTTCTAGACACGGCGAACAACATGAACCTTCTTGGAAAGAAGGTTGATGAAGGGTTGGAACTTGTCTAGAATCTTGCCCAAAGCAATGGGAATTATGATGAGGACTATGATAGGGCTTCAAGAGGAAGTGGGGAGTATGAGAACCGCACAAGAAAGGAGATGAAAGCTCTTAATGAGAAATTGGACAAGGTCTTGGAAGCCACACAAAGGCAAGTAAACTATGTAGGAGATTGCGTTGAATACCAAGAGGAAGTTCACTTTGTCGAAGGAAAAAGCGGTAACAACAAGGGCTTCAATCCCAATGACCAAATCTCTTAAAACCAAGCCTATCACCAAGGACCCCAAGCTCAAGGACCCAACTTTCAAAAACAAGGGTTTGTCCCTCGAAACCAATTCCAAGGAAACCAATGCGGTTACCAAAGCAATTCGCCACAACAAGATGTCGAAATGAAGGGTATGTTTCAACAAATCTTAACGGGGCAAGCTAATGGAACAAATGAGTTGAATAAGAAGATGGCCGAGATTCACACTAAAGTGGATTGCTCATACAATGACCTCAACACGAAGCTTGAAAATCTATCTTCTAGAATCAACGTACCATTTGGACCAACAACGCACTCAAGGAGGTTCCATTTCTACTAAACCCATGGAGAAACTCAATGGTAAAGTCGATGAAGGCCCAAAGGAGTATTGCAATGTTATCTTCTCAAATGATGAGAATGAAGAAGCTATAAGAGAGATTGAGAGACTTCTCTATGGTTTCCAAGATGAAGTTTCGGTGGATGCTAGCAAGATGAATGTTGAGAACGGTTTAAAGGAAGAGGTTGAGAGAAGATATGTGGAGGCCAAGACGGTTAAAGGGAATGAGACTTCTTGCATTGAACCTTCTCCATGTGAGCCCAAATCTATTTCCAAGCTTGGAAATCCAGGTAAATTTGCCATCTCTTGCTCCCTTGGTTATTTAAAGATTGATGACGCCTTGTGCAATTCGGGATCAAGCGTAAATGTGATGTCACTTAATGAGATGGTGAAGAGTCTTGGAATCACGAGCATGAAGCATTACCCATCAACCATCACGTTTGGTGATTCTTCTTCAAAGCAACCACTGGCCTTATTGAAGATTATCCTTTCAAGATTGGAGATTGTCTCGTTCCAACCGACTTCATAGTTATGAAGATGAAGCAAACTTCCAAACTCCCTCTCTTTCTTGGAACACCCTTCCTCAATACTACCGGTGCAAGCATGGAATTCCAAAACAAGAGGGTAGTGCTCAAGAATGTGAATAACCAAGTCTTCTATAACATCAAGCCTTCTTCTACCAAGCTTTGTGGTACCATAGTTTGTAAGGATGATGAAGTGGAAGTTAAAAAAGTTGAGTACGTGAGTAGTTGTGAGAAAATGGATTTGGCTTCACCCCTAAAAGCTTGTGAAAAGATGAAAGATTCTCATGAAGAGAAAGCTTTGGATTATAGTAATGTTGAAGGAGCTTTCGCATTGGATGGTGATTGCTTGGAATCTCTTTTCCATACTACAATGGAGAATGAGATTGAAAGTAGCAAGGGTCAAAAGAAGGGTAAAGGCACTAAGGCTAAGAAAAAGAAACCCATTGATACCCACCCTCCCACCCTTGTCAAAAGTGAACCAAGCAAGCCCAATGAGGTTGGATCCGTTTTTCCCAAGCACGCCACTACGACCTTGACACCATGGAGATATGAAGATGGTGTGGTTTAGTACAAGGTCAAGTGTAAAGGCCGGTCAAAGCCTTTTTCAATGGTTAGAGCAATCATCACACCGAGCTCAAAGAAAAAGGCCCACCAGGTATTCAAGAGGTCATGCGCAAGGTTCTCACACTCGAGCTCAAGGACCAACCAAGGAGTTCCACTACTACTTTTCTACCCGCCTAAAAGGGTTTGAAACGTCAAGCTTAGTGACGTTAAACAAGTGCTCTTGGGAGGCATTCCCATGACTATCTTTGTATATATTTTTGTTATTTCTAGTTCCTTTTGATGTTTTTGTTTGATGTTTATAGATTTCATGGATCCAAAGGCCGTGGTGCTTGATGAAAGGATGGGTTGAGCTACGAAACGTCAACCCTCTCTCCTCGTTAACACGGTTCCACCACTCCTCTCCCAAATCCAAAGGTATGATCCAAGCTCCCTTTCATTGTACATACCTTCTTGCATATTTTTACCTACTCCTTGACTTTGTTGCACTGGGACGGTGCAATTCAAGTTCGGGGGAGGGGTTTGTGTCTTTTGACTTTGTGTTTTGTGATCTTATTTTCCTTTTTGCATACTTGAGTCTCATGCATACATATAAGTGCATAGAGAAACCATAAAAATTGAAAATTTTGAAATTGAACACAAAAAGAAAGCATGTAGTTGCATTTTGCATGATTAAGATTGAGTTTAGATGCATCTAGGTTTGCATTCACTTCCATTGGGAGGATTGTCCATGTAGAATATTAACTTAAGAGCTTGGTTTAATGCCCTCGTTAGGAGTTCTTTTATGCATTTGAGCGATCACTAAGTTAAGGATGATCATGCTTTGATCTCGCGGTTTGAATGTTTTGTCTTGGTTGAAGCATGCTTTGAATTGAATCCAACTCTATCTACATGAAATTTTAATCTTGACTCATAATTATCATGCTTGTACAATGAAAAGTTGAACTCATGGATACCATATACATATTTGAGCTATCTTCTCCTTTTTACCACTTTCTTGTTAGCTCAAATAGCCGATTCCCATATTTGGAACGGTTAGCCACACCATAAACTAAGCCTTCCTTCAAGCCTTCATTTTTTGTGTGTGTCGTGAGGCCTAATTTCGAATGAAATTAGCAAAAAGTGTTAAGTTTGGAACAAAAAGGAGAAGCTTCCATGTAGAACTAGCTCAAACTTCAATGAGCTAGACATAGGCTAGGATAGATATGTTGGGGGTTTTGGGTGTTGATTGAAAGAAAAAAGAGAATGTGGAGAAAGGAAAATATTGGGGGAAAAGGATAGGGGATAACAAAAGTTTGGATTGGTTGGCATGAAAATGTGAAATAGTTCTAAGTGTTGGAAGTATAAGTCTCTATGTGTGTAAAAGAAAGAAAGAGCCAAAAGAAAAAAATATATGGCTACGGCATCTAAAAGATGGAATGGAGACTAGTTATGGAAAAACAACGAAGAACTAGAAGAAAAATATAAAGAGTCAATCCATTTGTTGAAGGAGAAGAAGAAAAGAATCCCCTAAGTATAAAAATAAAAAATAAAGTGAAGGAAAGTGTGGGACTAAGAGGGCGAAATTGCCTTAAGATATGGGTAGCTTAGGAATGAGTCTTGATGGGTTTAGAGATAGGATTGGAGTTCATAATGAGCATTGGGTAGATGGAAGTCATCCTTTTATGCATCGGTTGTTCTTTACTCTTAGTATTTTGCCAAAGTTCATTCTTTCGTGAGAGATCCCCTTGCATTGGAGTACCCACATAATTGAGATCACTTTTATCTCAAAACCTTTCCCTAAGCCAAATGAGTTCACTTGATTTGTATAAGGCATGATTCACCATTGTACTTAATAAATGTCAAAGAGTCGGAGGATATGAATGCTTGTGGATGCTAAGGTTTAGACCCAATTCGTGTAGCGACGAGTATGGCTAAGTCTTTTGAACTAGAAGTTGTTTGTGCATCATATAACTACTTTCAAGGACATTGATTTGAATTCTTTTGTTGATATTCTTTCAAACTTCTTCTTTGACTTGTTCTTGTTTGTTTGCTTACGGACAAGCAAAATGCAAGTTCGGGGAGTTGATATCTTGGCATTTTACATGATTTGTAGCCATTCTTTTCCTTATCTTTATGCATTTAAATTCATGTTTAGGTAAAATTAGTTGCACTTGCATCTCCATTTGCATATATTAGGTTTTGGAGTGGAATCAAGGATTTGAAGCTTACTTGGACCAAAGAGAAGTATTTTAGGAGCTAAAGAAGCCTAATGGAGCTTGGAGAAAGATCATGGGGTAAGAGGGACCAGTTTGGAGCAAGAACTATTCCCAAAAATCAAAGAAAATGCAGAGTCCATCCGAAGTGACTGAAAGATCATGCCATATGAAGGCTTTTCATTTGGATTTAGCTTAGGAGATCTTGATGAAAATCATAGATAATTGAGTTAGATTTCGTTTGGCTCTTGTTTCAAGTCATTCCGAGTAGTGGTTCAAGAGATACGGAAAATTTAGTAAGCACATGTTTGTCTGGCGTGCGGATGAACTACCATGGATCTGCAGCGACCACCCTGCAGCGACGAGATGTGGCAGCTGTGAAGCCGCCGTCGCCAAACCAGAGAGTTGCAGCGACCAAGCTGCAGCAGGGAGCTACGGTAGCTGCAGATCGCCCAGAACCAAGATCCATCGGGTTAAACCCGGTTTGTCCCGAGTGGACCCGAGTCCTACTCAAACCCTATAAAAGCTAAAAAAACCTAATTTTATGGATCATCTTATTTTTCCTTTGCAAACTTATTTCTTTTAGATTTTGAAATATTTTGTAAGAGATATCTTTGGTTTTAATGGAGTTTGAAGTTTCATTTCTCTAATATGTCTTCTTTTTATCATCTAATCATGATCCTTAACACTTTCTACATGAGTTTTGTTAGGTTCTTCATGATTAGTGAGTAGTGCTTTTATGATCCATGAGATGAGGTAGATTAGGGTGATGATTAGAGTAGATCAATGATGTTAGAGCTTAGTTTAGATAATATACTTTCTTATTAAATGAGATTAATGCTAGATTAGCCTTGATTTGGTTGATTTAGAACTTAAGAAAATTTCACGTTCGGAAGGTTTTCAATGAAATTCCTCAACAAACTTTTTAAGAGATTTACTTGCTTAGCCTATGGAAATAGATGTCTAAGAAGTTTATTGGTTATATGATCTTGAGATTAATGCTTGTTGATTGCTTAATCACAAATGAGAATTTGTTCTTGATTTAATAATTAGCAAAATGATTAGTACCATGGAAATGGATTAGTCTTAATTAGTTGTCTAAACCAAATGATTAGCATTGTTTGATTAATTGGCATCATGAATTAGCTCTAGGATCACTCCAAATTAATAACCTCATCCTATGATTCGCTTTTAGTATTGGTTTTAATCTAGTTTAGCTTCTTTGCTTAGTTATTCCTTGTCTTGTCTTTAATTTGATTAGGATCATTAGAAAACCTTTATTCGATTAGCTTAGATTAAGCAAACTCTTGCATTCTTAGTGTGTTGTTCTATATACCTCCTCGGATTGATCCCTAAGTGCTACAATTATAGCATTTGGGTAATTGACAAAGGATTTGGAATTATCCACCTATCACACACACAAGTTAAAAACACATTTTCTTTTGAAGTGTGTCACGTACTAGCACAACACTTGAAGCAATATGCATACTTAGCTCGGCACGACTATCTCGACTTTAGTGGTTAGTCTTCAATTGAAGCATCTCTCTGAAGTTAATTTGAACTCCACGGGTTTTCCTCCCTTCAGTCAGATCTCCGATCACATCAGATAGTGAATGATTCCGATGAACTCGATGTATTACTCCTTGTTCTGAATTCGTTTCATCCAATCTTGCTTGTTCTGAGTAGCTGTATGTACTTAATGTATTCCACTTCAGGGAAAAATACTCATTAAACACCATTAACTGATTCCATGACCACATCAGCTTGAGTGTTGTACACTGAAGGTTGTACTACTTCCTGAGTAGCCCATAAACATTCCTTCATCACTCCTTGCATCGAACTTTCCGAAATGATCCTTGTCATTCAAGATGTAGCATTTGCATCCGAATACATGAAAATAGCTCAGGTCAGGCGTCTTTCCTTTCCACAGCTCATATGGAGTCTTAGTCGTCCCCTTCATGACATAGACTATGTTGATGATGTAGCACGTTGTGTAAAACGCCTCAGCCCAAAATTTTATAGGAAAATTGTTGCCATAGATCATTGCCCGTGCCATCTCCTGAAGAGTTCTGTTCTTCCTCTCTACAACCACATTATGTTGTGGTGTTCTTGGGGCTAAAAATTGATGTTCGATTCCATGACTTTCACAAAACATCTTCATGGACCTACTTTGAAATTCACTACCATAGTCACTGTGAATCCTCTTGATACCTCCTTTTTCTTTGATCAGCTGAAGTGCCCAAATTCTGAAGCTGTCGGCTGTCTCAGATTTTTCACGAATAAATCTGACCCAAGTGACTCAGGAATAGTCATCCACAAGAACAAGCACATACCTCTTGACGGCTGATAAGTAAGATTTTTCTTAAGAATCAATCCTTAAACTTACTCATATCATTTTAGTACTTAAGGTGTCAATCCAATTGAGGTTTAGTTCAATGCAACAAGAATGCAAGAAACTCTCTAATTCAAGAAAACAAAGGGTTTTGGTTTTATCTAGCAACCTAATGATTTAAATTGAAAGCAATCAAACAAGTAAAGAGCTAAACATGCAAGATTAAGACAATGATTAAAAAGAGGATCTTTGGGTGAGACAATTGATTTGGGGGAATCTCAAGCTAAGGAATGATGTTTATACAATCACACAAGTGCACTTCCTTAAGCCTAAAACACTAATCAAGATTAATCTAATTTCTTAGCACTAATCATTTCACTAATTACCCTATCAAGATCAAATTCTCATTTGTGAACAAGTAATTAGCAAGCATTAAACACAAGTTCCATTAGCCAAAATTCATCTTAGGCAATCATTCTCATGAGCTAAGTATGATAATCTCTTATTTAGTTCATTGGAGAATTTCATCAAACACCTTGTGTGCATAAAATTCCCTATGATCTAGATTTAACTTTCTCAAGTCTAATATAGCATTATAAGCACTAAATAAGAAAGAAAATAAGATAATTAAGATCTAGACATCAAGGATTAACAAAAGAATTCTCCTAATCTACCAAACCCAAATGATTCAAAGGGGACTACTCACTAATCATGGTGGAACCAACAATCATGGTAGATCCCATGATAAGATGATTAATGAGAAGAGAGATTAGAGAGATTAAGAAACCTAAACTTTAGATTGCATAAAAACTCAAGATATCTCTTACAAAAATCTAAAAACCCTAAAAGGAGGTTTTGTTGCCAAAAAAAAGAGAAAAGAAAGCATAAACTAAAGATAGATCCTTGCAAAAATTAGGTCTAGAAATATTTAAAGGGGTCTTGGGCGGACTGGGTCAACCCGAGACAAACCTTGTTTTGACCCGGTCGGATCTTGGATGGAGTGGTCTGTACCGACCAGACTTGGGTCGGTATAGACGGGTCGGCACAACTCCTTGCTTGTACCGGTTGGTGGTGCCGGACGGAGGCAGGTCGGTATGATGTGAGGCCGGTTGATGTTGGGAGTTATGAAGATGCATGTCGGATGAGCTTGGGCCGGCATGGATGTGGAGCTGGGTCGGCATTGCTACTGCCTCAATACCGATCATGGGACACCGCTTGGATGCTGGTCGGTACTGCCCGTGAAGATGTGTGCTGAGTGGTGTGTATCGCTTAAGAGCTGGCCGTTACAGTTCTTCTTTGTGAACATGCCGCATGGGATCAGGCCGGTACAGGAAAGAGACATGGGTCGGCATTCACCATTGTCCAAATACCGACCAGACGGTACCGGATGTTAGCTAACCGGCACGGGGTCTTTTGAAGTTGGGTGCCTGATTTAAGTGTTTTCACTCGGTCAATTAATATTAAAGCTTACACTACCGCAATCATAACGGTTGTCAATGCAGTACTTTAGGATCGAATCCACAGAGACCAAAGGTACACTACAATTCTCACAATTTATAAAATTAAGCTAAGACAGAAATATGGTTGGTTTGGATTTAGTAACGAATGCAATTTAAACGATGTAAATTCAATAAAAGAAAAGCGTTAGGTCAAGGGTTTATTCTCAGGAATCCAGAGATCGCGAATCAGACATCTATTCATGGAACAATTAGGCATAAGTTTCGAACTCAAACATAAATATTAACCAATCCACTCCCGTGCTCATGGTTACTAAACCTAACATCCTAATCCACTCCCGTGCTCATAGAATCCTAGGTCAGCCTTAACGAGCAAGTTCAATATGTTCACGAATCAACCTAATACACTTCTGCGCTACTAGATGATTCGCTCGCTTATGTTCTCTCTAGCAATCTTCACACTCCCGCGCTATTAGATTAAGCCCTAGTTCATAGACCTAGCGTTCAGCTCAAGCCTAAGCAGTAAACACAACAATAAGCGAAAACCTCAAAAGATAAATCCCTATCTGTGTCTAATTCAATGATTCATGGATCCCCTTGAAACCCTAAACCTAACTAATGAACTACTTAGACATGGAAACAGAGCACAAGCAAAGGGATGAAGAAGACATAGTATATATTAAGAGAGAAAAGGCTTAGAAATCTTCTCAATGGATACAAATGTTCTTCTCCAAAGCTTACAATGATCTCCAAAAGTCTCAATAGAAAAAGCAAATAAAAGTGTATGTAAAAGTTGTGGTATCAAGCGGTGCCGTCAAAGAGGCTAAAAATAGAGTATATATAGGTCTGGGTCGAATTAGGTTAAAATAGGGAGTTGCCAGAGCAAAATAGGAAAATCAAAAATTTCCTTTTTCTTCTCGCCGGCTTGCATCGACCGATGCACTCCTTGCATCGGTCGATGGTTGTTTCTCTGGTCCAGTGCATCGATCGATTGCCAAATCTCTGGGCTATTGCATCGACCGATTGGAGAATCTCTGGTTTGTTGCATCGACCGATTCTGCTCCTTTCTTCACGGTTTCGTGCGTTTTTTCCTCCCGTAACTCCAATTTCTTCCTTAGACGCCCTTTTTACCTGAGATATCTAAATAAAAAACTAAAAGACTCTAAAACGGACTTTAATTCGATAAAAAGATTTAAAAAAACACCAAAACATACGATAGAAAACCAAGCATATCAATTCCCCCAGACTTAGCCTTTTGCTTGTCCTCAAGCAAACAGAAAAAATAAGTAAGAAGAAAAGGTTTGAAAACACGGAGACTCACATTTCTTTTAGAAATCCGCAATGACCGTTACCTTAATGATCCATGTATCGCCAAACTAGCCTTAGACCGAACCACCATGTACTTCTCTGCAAGCATTTGCGGCCTCCCAGATTCAACTCATTATTTCACAGAACAATCCAAAGCTATCACTGATGGGTCTCATCAAAGATCATAGTGTTAAGAACCTTCTAGACTCTTTCCCTTTCGATATCTTGACAAGACAACAACAATCACAACCTTTGGTACCTTTTTCCTCCTCCAGACTTATTCTTTTCTTTGGGTATATTTTTCTTTATCAAGGTTTACGAGACGCGAGTATTGATGGTGTTTGCCACCGAATCCCCGGTTCATCCCCTTTTTTAAATCAAAGATGTAGGCAAATAATGGGATCGCGGGAAATTTTTCTAGCCCTCGCTTCCAATGTTTGTGTGATCATCTCCTTCGAAGTAAAATAATGGGATCGATGGAAATTTTCCTAGCCCTTTACTCGAAAGAAAATCATTTCATCTTTTCTGCTTTTTTTATTTTAAATAAGGGAGAGGAGTACCATATTTTTACACAGGTCGTTTTGTCAGATACGAATGAGGAGTCAAGTTCTGAAAACACAAATCACCATGATGAGGTAAAATGAAGAGCGCAGAAATTAGCTCAAGCTTTTCGAATTTTTCCGGAAACATAGATGCCTCTGATTAACCGGTCAGCCTTTAGATTTTTCATTAGTCCGGTCTGAAACTAGCTCTGCAACAATGGTCACTTAGATGCAAATCATATAAAAATTCAAAGGTCATGATGATAATCTCCGACAAGTTTTTTGACTAAATAATACATAATGACTTAAAGAAAACATAAAAATAACTCAAAAGTAAACAAAAGAAAGAAAATAGCATTAGTAACGATAGATACCCTCACCTAGACTTACTTCACACCGTCTCGGTGTGAAAACAAGTTAGGAAGAAGGCTAAACAGACTCAAGAAAAAATGAGATAAGATAGAAGAGGTAATAAAAGAAAA
Organism: Eutrema heterophyllum; assembly: GCA_002933915.1. Classification (NCBI taxonomy): domain Eukaryota; kingdom Viridiplantae; phylum Streptophyta; class Magnoliopsida; order Brassicales; family Brassicaceae; genus Eutrema; species Eutrema heterophyllum. The sequence goes on from PKMM01020990.1 coordinate 67,217, forward strand.
ACATACTGGTGGGTTGCCTCCCACCAAGCGCTTGTTTTAAGTCGTTAGCTTGACTTGACAGCCTTTTAGGCGTGAGACGGGTCATCGAAGAGAATGGTGTCTTCCCCATCGATTTCTACGTTTGCAAGGTATGGCTTTAGGCGCTGTCCATTAACCACGAACTCATTTCTTTTAGTGCTCATCAACACCACAGCTCCGCACGGTCGCACCTCCTTAATGGTGAATGGGCCGGACCATCGCGATCGCAGCTTTCCTGGAAAAAGTTTGAGGCGAGAGTTGTATAGTAATACCTGATCGTTTGCGGCGAAGTTCTTAGGAATTATCTTCCTGTCGTGATAGGCCTAGGTTCTTTCTTTGTAAATTTTTGAGCTCTCGTAAGCCATGTGGCGTATTTCCTCCAGTTCGTGTAGTTGCATCGTCCTCCGTTCAGAAGCAGATTTTATGTCGAAGTTTAGCAACTTTACAGCCCACGCTGCCTTGTACTCGAGCTCCACAGGAAGATGACACGATTTCCCGTAAACAAGATGGAATGGCGTCGTTCCTAAATGTGTCTTGTAGGCGGTTATGTACGCCCAAAGAGCGTCATCTAGCTTCATAGCCCAATCCTTCCTTGTTGTGCTTACGGTCTTTTGCAAGATGCCCTTGATTTCCCTGTTGGAAACCTCGACCTGTCCACTCGTCTGCGGATGATAAGGAGTGGCTACCTTGTGCTTGACTCCATGCTTCTTTAAGAGGTTGTCGAAAATCTTGTTGATGAAATGGGATCCACCATCGCTGATCACTATTCTAGGTACACCAAACCTTGGGAAGATCACTGATTTATTCATCTTCAAGACCACCTTGGCATCATTAGTTGGGCTAGCCAGCGCTTCAACCCATTTAGACACATAGTCTACTGCGACGAGGATATATTGATTCCCCTGAGACGATGGAAAGGGACCCATGAAATCAATACCCCATACGTCGAACACTTCAACTTCCAAGATGAAATTCTGAGGCATTTCATCCCTCTTGCTAATATTTCCTTGCCTCTGACATGAATTGCATTTGGAAATGAAAGCATGTGCGTCACGGAACATAGTCGGCCACCAGAAACCGGCTTGTAGAGCTTTGGACACCGTCTTGAATGTGGCAAAGTGTCCCGCATAGTTTGAACCGTGACAGTGGAATAGAATACCGGGAATTTCCTCTTCTGAAACACATCTTTGAAAAACGCCATATGAGCCTTGCTTGTATAAGTATGGCTCATCCCAAAAATAGTGTATGATATCTCTCAAAAACTTCTTCTTCTTATTTCCCGCAAACCCGATTGGTTCCTTCTCCGCAGCCAAGTAGTTTGTTATCTCACCGAACCAAGGGATTTCAGGGAGCTCGGTGCGGCATGGGGGCATGTGGTAGTCATTGCGCCCTATACTGATTGCGTAGAAGTTCTCCTCTGGTAGGCTGTCGTCTAAAGGAACCTCTTCGTCCACATGCAGTCTGGATAAATGATTTGCGACACCATTCTCGATCCCCTTCTTGTCTTTGATCTCAAGATCAAATTCATGCAACATGAGAATCCAACGCAAAAGTCTAGGTTTGGCATCTTTCTTTGTGAGTAGATACTTCAGGGCCGCGTGATCAGTGTGCACTATAACCTTAGACCCCACAAGATAAGACCTGAACTTCTCAAAAGCGAACACGATGGCGAACAATTCCTTCTCGGTCGTAGCGTACTTGCATTGCGCGTCATCTAGGGTCATGCTAGCATAGTAGATTACATGAAGCTTCTTATCTTTTCGTTGCCCCAAAACAGCTCCTACTGCGAAATCGCTAGCATCAATCATCACTTCGAAAGGTAGTTCCCAGTCTGGTGGTTGGACTATTGGTGCGCTGACAAGTGCTCCTTTGATTGTCTGGAAGGCCTCTAGACAATCGTCGCCAAAATGGAATTTCACTTCCTTACAAAGCAATCGGGTTAACGGTCTAGAGATTTTGGAGAAGTCCTTGATGAATCTCCTGTAGAACCCGACGTGTCCCAGGAAACTTCTAATCCCTTTGACAGAATCAAGAGGTTGTAGACTACTCATCACCTCTATCTTTGCCTTGTCCACTTCAATGCCTTGCTCCGAAATCCGATGACCCAAAACAATCCCATCTCGGACCATGAAATGACACTTCTCCCAATTCAACACCAGATGCTTTTCCTCGCAGCGTTGTAACACCCTGCACAAATTAGAAAGACAGACAGAAAACGAGGACCCATAGACAGAAAAATCATCCATGAAAACCTCCATTATGTCCTTAATCAAGTTAGTTAAGATTGACATCATGCATCGCTGGAATGTCGATGGGGCATTGCACAAGCCAAATGGCATCTTGCGGTAAGCAAAGGTGCCATACGGGCATGTGAATGTGGTTTTCTCCTGGTCATCTAGATGAATGAGAATCTAAAAGAAACCAGAATAGCCATCTAGAAAGCAGTAGTAGGGGTGGTTAGCCAATCTTTCGAGCATTTGATCAATAAAGGGCAAAGGAAAATTATCTTTACGAGTAGCAGCATTCAACTTCCTATAATCAATACACATCCTATGCCCTGTAACATTTCTAGTCAGGATCTACTCATTTTTCTCATTATTAACAACCGTCATACCACCCTTCTTTGGCACTACATGAACTTGGCTCACCCAAGTACTATCCGAGATAGCATATATAATGTCCGCCTCTAGAAGTTTCATTATCTCCTTCTTTACAACATCCTTGAGATTTGGGTTCAACCGTCTCTGATGTTCTATCGAAGTCATCGATTCATCCTCTAGATGTATCCTATGCATGCAAAGATCAGGTGAAATTCCTGTGAGATCATCTAGTGAGTAGCTTAGAGCTCTACGATACTTTCTAAGCTCACAAAGTAGTAGGGCAGTTTCAACATTGTTCAGCTTAGCATTGATGATCACATGATAAGTAGACTTAGAGCCAAGAAATGCGTACCTTAGCCCAGCTGGGAGTGGTTTGAGCTCGATTTTTGGAGCTTTCAGCTCGCTCCACGGGTTAGCAAGAGGCGCAGGAGGGCTCATTGCCAGAGGCGTCGCTGCGGCTGTTTCCAGGTTGATGTATTCAACCATCTCCTCTATTGTCTGAGGCGCATGATGGCTCGAATCCAGCATCTTAGCATACCCCGTTGCATCATCATTCAAAAACCCGTGTTCACTCTCAGCCCTTGTCAAAACAGTCTCCAACGGGTCATCTACTAAAATTTCTTCAACCACTTCGTCAGAGATCTCTAGCGAGTCATCAATCGAAAATGTCTGACCGTCTAGCATGGGTTTTCTCAGCATTTTGTCCATCTCAAACTTCATGACAGTGTCTCTTAGGTGGAGATCTATTCGCCCATTCTTCACATCTATTATGGCTCCTGCTATACACAAGAAAGGTCTTCCCAAAATGAGAGGATCCCTCGGTTCTTCATCTAACTCTAGAACCACAAAATCTGCAGGAACAAATGCATCTCCAACTCGTACATGTAGATCCTCAAGAACACCAACATGAAGTTTCACAGAACGATCGGCAAACACTAAGGAGATCTTAGTTTGCTTGAACTTTGTGAATCCGATTTTCTTAGCCACAGAATATGGCATTAGGTTGACGCTGGAACCTAGATCACACAAAGAGCAAGCAAAGGTTATTGCTCCATTCTGCACAGAGAGAACGAACTTCCCTGGATCGCCTAGCTTTTTCGGCATCTTGTTTTGGAGGACAGCGCTGCAATCTTTAGAAACCATCATGACACTGTCTTCAGTAGATACTTTACTCGTCATCAGGCTCTTCATATATTTCCTCAACGAAGGTATCATTTGGATTGCGTCGACCAGAGGGAGCTTCACCACGAGATCTTTCAACATTTCCCTGCACTTTGCTTCTTCTAGGTCCTTGCGTGATTTCTTTTGACGAATAGGGTATGGAACCTTCGGAGTGTAGACACGTGTGGGGGGCTGCACCTGCGGCTCTTCAGTAGCGTCTACATTTGTAGAAGTTTTCTCTTTTGGAGTTGTGTCTTCACCATCGCCCTCTAGATCGATCACGACTTTAGCATCCTTTTCTTTTCGTGTAATAGGTTCTAGTGCCTTCCCACTTCTGAGTGTGATGGCGTTGACGAACTCGTTCTTTGGATTCTGCTCTACCTTCCCTGGAAAAACTCCTTGCGGCCTCTTAATCGCTTCGGCTGTTTGAGCAACCTGAGTATCTAGTTTCTTCACATGACTGCATACAGCTTCATACTTGCCGTTGAGATTGTTGTACATGTTATTCACCTTAACATTGATCTCTTTGGCGGATTGCTGTTGATTAAGCGGTAGTTGCTGCATAAGGGCCTTAAGCTCATCCTGGGAGTTATCCGCAGAGCCTGCGGTAACTTGAAATGGGGCAGGCTTCGTTGGTTGGAATGCATTGAACGGCTGTTTTTGTTGGAATCCGCCTTGAAACCTGTTATGTCCTTGGAAACCCTGAGAAAAACCTGAGGCACCAGCGTTCTGCACAAAGGTTTTCCCTTGGAATTGTTGAGCTTGCTGAGGGTAGACTTGATCCTGGGGATTCTCGACATTGGTGCTCTTGTAAGACAGATTCGGGTGGTTCCTATAATTCTGGTTGAAACCTCTGTTCTGCACATACCCCTGTCCGCTGACATAGTTCACCTCTTGCGGCTCATCAATCTCTTCCTCGGCAAATCCTTGACAGAGAATTGCATCTTCTGTCTCCTCGCAAGACTGCACACCTCTCTGATTTCCCTTCAGCAGCAAGTTTACTTTCGCAGTCAGCTCGTCTATCTTCTGCGAGTCTACACCATTGACACGTTTAGACATGTCGTACTCGGGGCATCGATTTCCGGAACTTGCAGCCAAGTTCTCTATCAACTGGTACGCTCCTTCCTTAGTCTTGGTCATGAAATCTCCGTTGCTTGCAGCATTGAGGGTGTTCTTGTAATCCCAGTCAACTTCATCGTAGAAGATGCTTAGAATCTGTTCATCCGAGTACCCGTGATGAGGACACTCTCTGCGGTACTCTCTAAACCTTTCCCAAGCTTCGCAAAAAGATTCCCCTGAATGCTGTTGAAAGGCAGCGATTTTGTTTCGAAGCGAGGCTGTCTTGGATTTGGTGTAGAAGTGATCCAAGAAGGTAGCTCTGCATTCATCCCAAGTAGTCAACGACCCAGCTGGAAGTGACTTGAGCCATCTCAGTGCCTTATCTGCCAAAGAGAAAGGGAAAAGTTTACACTTAAGGTAATCAGCTGGCACTCCGTTCGACTTGGTGGTGCTGTAGACCTCTTCAAAATTTTCGATATGGTCCATCGGATGCTCTGCAGGTAGACCATGGAACATGTGCTGCTTCACCAATGCGATCATCTGGGGCTTGATTTCATAGTCTTGCCTCGTAATAGCTGGCGGGCGGATGGCAGCTATGTTCTGGTAAAAAGCATGAGGCGTGTCTAAATCCCCGATGGCAGGCTGCTGCTGCAGCTGTTGCTGCTGCTTTTGTTGCATCTGCTGCACTAGTTGTTGAAACCTCCGAAGCTTGGCAGTTGCAGCATCCTGCTGGTTGTCGTTTGGATCGTCCATGACAAAAGGAAATGACCTTGCTCTTCTACTCGTACGTTCTAACCGTGCTAGCTCTTGGTTGTCGAGCTCAAGAAGGTTCTCGGAGCCCTTGCTTCTGGTAACTCTACCCAGCTTTTGGTTAGTCACCTGAAACGCACAAGAAAGTAAAATAAAATACGTTAGTAAATCTTAAACTAAATTTCAAATTCAGAATTGAAGGTAACGCTATTGGTCGTCAAAGATGTTTGGGATACCTTCAAAGCGGTGCCGTCAAAGAGGCTAAAAATAGAGTATATATAGGTATGAGTCGAATTAGGTTAAAATAGGGAGTTTCCAGAGCAAAATAGGAAAATCAAAAATTTCTTTTTTCTTCTCGCCGGCTTGCATCGATCGATTGCCAAATCTCTGGGCTGTTGCATCGGTCGATGCACTCCTTGCATCGACCGATTGGAGAATCTCTGGTTTGTTGCATCGGTCGATGCACTCCTTGCATCGACCGATTCTGCTCATTTCTTCACGGGTTCGTGCGTTTTTGCTCCCGTAACTCCAATTTATTCCTTAGTCGCCCTTTTTACCTGACATATCTAAATAAATAACTAAAAGACTCTAAAACGGACTTTGAATCGATAAAATGATTAAAAGAAACACCAAAACATACGATAGAAAACGGTAAAAACCAAGCATATCAGTGTTGGACGACGTTCGGCCGGTACGAAGAGAGAGGCTGGTCGGCGTTGGTCGAAGGTCTCGCGGCTAGACGAACATACCCTTAGTAAAATCGCCATATCTTCTGAACCACCTGTCTGAATGACTTACAACCACCTCCAGTCGATAGCTAACTCATTTGTCTACGATCGTCATAAAGACATTCGAAGCTAATTCAGATTTTAAACCCTTCGTCCGGACAGATCTTTCAGACTTCTTGGGTGACCTTTGCATTCTCTTTTGCTCCATCACTCCAAACATCCCCAAATTGTCTCCAAGCACCTAGAAAACACTCCAAAAGATGCAAAACTCACGAGGACCTAATGCAACTAGCTAAGCCCTAATTTAGTCCAAAACATTAAGAAAATTATGAAAAACACATGCATGTGACCTAAAATACTAAGTTAGATGCATGCTAAAAAGGGTAAAATATGAGAATATCATCGGCTAAGCTGTCAACTTGCATTGTCATTAAATCCATGTGAACCATATCCAACACTGATTTCGATTGCACATCTGGCACCTTATTATGTTGAACTTTCACATGCTTTCCTTTGTAACACGAATCACAAGCCATCTCGTTTTCTTCCTTGATCTGAGGCACTCCTCGTACTATTTTTTTATCAACAAGAGTGGTTAGATTCCTTACATTCATGTGACCAAGTCGTTGATGCCACAGATTGAGATCATCCCCTGCATTGAAGCACTTAGCTGACTTAGCTGATTTTTCCCACATGTAGCAATCATTCCTTGACCAGATTCCTCTCATAACAATTTCACCATCTTTATTGATCGTCTTGTAATCTACACTAGTGAAAGCAACTGTTAACCCCTCATCACATAGTTGACTTACACTGATACGATTCACTTTTAGCCCTTGAACCAGATAAACATTCATCAGCTGAGGTATCACAATTGACGTGTGAATCGTGAGAGTAGTGAGCACAAGATGGGTCGTAGCAACCCTGCTCGTAGTAGTCATCTCGCACCAGAGGCGAGTCCATGTTTCAAAGCCTGAAACGAAGAAAAACAAAAACAAAAATTAAAAAGAAAAAGTTTGTTCTAGAGTCGATTTACTAATCTATAAGGTGTGACAGAACAAGTAACGATTGCCTCCCCGACAACGGCGCCAAAAACTTGGTAGCGTCGGATTCGTCTCCGAAACTTCAAGTTTTAAATTTGTAAACCTAGAGGTTTTGCAAGTGCACAGACGTGCGTTGTAGAACTTTAGGTATCGATCCACATAGAGGGAATGCTGTTCTATGAGACCTTAAACAAAGAATAGCAAGGAAGTCTAGAATGAGAATAAGTTTTATAGGGACTTTTGTCACGAAAATTGTAAAGAACGGAAAAATGGAAAATTGCTTAAAAACTAGGTATGAAAATCGATGGCAATAAACTAAAGAGAAAATGATTTATAAACTATATTAAAATGGTGTTGGGTCGACATGGATATCTAGGGGTATGCTCGATTCAATCACGGTCCCTAAGCTCTTAATAACAAAGTTTCTAGATTTTAACTCCACAAACTAAACAGAATAAAAGGCGTAGCCTAATTTCGTACATCATACGCACCAACAGTCTATAGACTCGACCAGTAGCTTTCGTCTCTGGCCGCGCAGAAAATCGTGCTGTTTGCGCTGGTTCTTCTTAGTTCACGGCATTCCGTAAGTATACTTTCGTATCTTACGACGCGACACGCTCTTATAGATGAACAGTTTAGGTATTTAGAATCAGCACTTTTGGTGGTTCTTTAACACCTATGAATCACCTCTAGTTCATGACGCTAGATTTAGCATTAACAACAATCTATAAGAAAGAGCTCTAGAAATCGGCTAGGGTTTTACCATGTGAAATCCTTATCGAACATAGAATTCCCCTTTGATAACCCCTTTAAACACAACGACTAAACTACTCGCACATACTAGAATTTAAAGGCATAATTAAATAAAAACAGGAGATTGATGGAAGAGGGTTCTCGATTTTAAGAACTAAGTCCGGAGAAAACCTCTTTACCAATCTCTAAGAGTATCGAACGAAAAGTAAAGTGCAAAAAGTAAGAACAAAAAGTAAACTAAATGAATGGTGTAAAAGCAAGAACACTAGAACAGAAAGTAATGCATAAAGTAAATTAAATAAAGAGCAGGAGATTGGTGAAGGAGCCTCTCGATTTTAAGAACTAAGTCCGGAGAAAACTTCTCCACCAATCTCGAAAGTAACGACAAAAGCTTAAGAAAAGTAATGCAAAAATTAAACTAAAAGTTGTTCTATGGTGGCTCACAAAATTGTGGCTGTAAAACATGTATTTATAGGTCTTCAACTCTTGCTTTCGTCGGTCTTTAGGGTTTTGAGTGGACGGAAAATAAACGGGCCTTGAAATTGGGCTTACAGGACGAAATCAGCTTGGCCGTAGGTCCAGTGGGTCTGGCCGCGACGAACCTTCACTTGGCCGCGGGTGGAGGCTTCCTGGCCGCGGCGGATTACCTCTTGGCCGCGGCTGGGATGCTTCTGGGAGTGGCCTGATAAGACGTTTTGATCTTCATGTATCTTTTGATTGAACCGTTGGATCGTCATCAAATCTGTTGGAATGAAAAGGTAGCTGGTCCTTCTTGAATATCTCCAAAATTGGGCTGGATCAGATGGTGAAAAGAACCTCTTTGGTAATTGAACCTCTGATGGTTTGACTCTGAGCCGAAAAGCTGGTTTTTTTCCAATTTGCAATGCTTTCGCCTAAGTAACCTGAAAAGAGTCTTGAAACTACAAATATGCAAAAACCGTAATAAAAACATAGAAAAGCGAATGAAACACTTATTAAAGCGTTCTTAAATAGATAGTAAAACGGGTAAAAATACGGTGTTATCAGTGTCCGAACCAGATGTGGACTCTTTCCTATGTTTGTTAAACCATTCACTAAATTTTGCAAGAATCTCATCGATCATAGGTAATATCGAGTACTTCCTTGCATCCTTAAAAACACCGTTCATCGACTCTACACTATTGTTGGTGTCTATGTTGTACCTTTCTTTAGGAAAATAACACTTTGCCCATTTTTTCTCGTTGTTGATTGTCTCTTAGTTATTTTCTTGCCATTTTTCAAGATACTTGGCTGCGCTAGGATACTTTTCTTTAAATTGAGCAAACTTTTGCAGAAACTCAGCCTCTGTGTACATCATTGCGCATTCCCTGAATTTCTCAGCAACTTCATCTTTGTTCACATGATAAACATGGGATTTCACATTCTGCGACATATGAAAGATACAAAAGCCATGTTGAAAGCTCGGGTACACTTCAACTACCGCATTGATCAGGCTTTGATGTCTGTCACTAACAAAAACCAACTCAGCACTATCCGGAATAATGGTTTTTAACGTTTCGAAAAACCAAATCCAACTTGCATGTTATACACCATTAATTACACCAAAGGCAATGGGATAATGGTGATGATTAGGATCCTGAGCTGTTGTAACAACTAGCCCACCGTTATAACCAACCTTAGAAAAGTTGCATCCACAATGATCACTTTCCTCATTCCTTGAAACCCTTCAATGCAAGCTCCCAGAGCGATAAATTGGTACTTGAACCTCTGTTCTTCATCCAATACCAATCTTGTTTTGGTACCAGGATTTGCCTGCCCTAACATGTATAAATAACAAGGCAGCAACTTGAAACTCTCTTTTCCCTCTCCATGCGGTAGCACTTCATTAAAAGCTACATTTTTCCCTCTCCATGCGGTAGCATATGACACTGACACACCGACTTTTGTTTGAACCAGACCCATGTTCTTAGGAGTTGGTGTCTAGAACTGACCTGGATAATCTTCCTTCAAAAGAGATGCAACTAATCGATGTGTGCCTTTCTTACTACGGTAGCTGGTACTCGACGCCCGAGAGCATGGATGCATCTTATTGTATATGGTAACTTTGAAACATGTTGATTTTACACCCTTCGCAACTCGTAAATGCCAGGAATAACCTTTTCTTACATCACCACATTTTACCACCCATCAAGTCGTATCCGAGTTTCTTATTTTGATCCCAAAACATTTGTCATGTGGAGCTCTCCGAACTATATTTATCATTGTCTTCTTAGATTCAAATTGTTTCCAGACCTGTACCATCTTCCCATGCCTCTACAGACTGACTTCCTTCTGCAGGACGTGGAAGCTCATCATATTCAACTATCGCACACCTATGTGTTATCAACATTGTTATCAACACCGTCATCAACACTGTTATCAACACCGTCATCAACAATGTTATCCACATGGTCACGTGATACATTCTCACCATCTCCAATACCAACATCCTCCATCGGCTCTTCATCTAGTTCTTTTGCTCCCTCTTCTCCGGCATGAACAATAACGGCACTAGCATTAAATCCATTTTTCACACCAAATGAACTATATCAACATCCCAAAAGATTCTGACTTCTACATGCAAAGCATTTTTACATAGCTGTTTATCCATAACCCACTACAAGAAAACACCCCTTGTGCGAGGACATATATCGTTGTAAAATCGTTGCAAAACAGGTGTACCATCGAATTTGCGACGAAACGTAAATCGTCGTTAACTGATCGTCGTAAACCAAAGATCGTCGTAAAATTGCCGGCAAATTAAGAGGGGCAAAAAATCGTCGTTAAATTGTCGTAAAATCGTCGTAAATAATACTTCAAAATTACGACGAATAGAAATACGTCGTAAGAACGATGGAAAATCGAAGGCAATTTACGACAAAACAACGACGAATTTATGATGATTATGTGGACAAATATTCTTTGTAAATCGGAGGTAAAACTTTCATCGTAAATTCGTCGGAAGACTAGAACCGTCGTAAAAACGTCGTTAATGAATCGTCGTAAAATCGTTTACGGCGATTTTTAATTGTTTTTAGTTTAATTAATTAATGAATAATAAATTTAATTTAATTAATTTCGAAATTATAATTTGAAATTTTAAAAAATAATGATATTATATAATAAAATTTTCTTACAAATATTCTAACAAAAAAGATTATTATATAATAAAATTTACATAGTTATTTCGAAATCATCAATACCCAAATCGTCTTCGGGATGTGTCTCCCCATCTCCCGTCGGACCGATTATCTACGGCGGTGGCTGATTGCTTGACCCCGCTCCTTGTGCCGCTGCCGCATCTGCCTCTGCTCGTCTTCGTAGCTTTTCCCGCAACATGGCCTGCATTGCCGGGTTCCCTATTGCCATGATGTCAAAGAGCGAGTCATTTTCCGTAGCCTCCATATCAAACCTTTGCTGAAGACTCAAAATCTTCGCCTGATATGCGGTTTGGGTCTCTTCTAGACTCGTAATCTTTGCACGTAAGACGACTAGATCTTCTTCTGGCGATCGTCGTCGCGGAGCAAATGACAAGGCGATTGAGACATCCGCTATAGATCCCATCCCGACGACCTTCCCATTTTTCTTAAGGGCAACCTACATTTAAAATTACAGTTAATTAGAATTAAAAAAAAGGATTAAAAATTATTAAGTATTAAATTATTCTATATACCTCCTCGAAGATCCGGTCAATATCGGGTGTGGTCAACCCTCCAGAATGGACCGACGAACCGCCAGGAGATAGCTTCTGAGAGAGCTGTGTCTCTCGCTCAGTGACCTTGAAAGTCACATCGTTGAAGATCTGCTCGGCCTTCTCATTAACAAAGTCACCATTCTTCTTCCGGTGCGTACGCTCGAAAACCTTCGTCATCAGAGGGAGTACACCTCCGTCTTTGGCGGCCTAAGAAAAAAAAACATGCAACGTTATTGATCAAATCAAGTAAATAACATAAGCGAAATAATTTAAATAAATTTAATTACCAGTTTTAGACAAACACTTGCAAAAGGCGTTTGGCCGGCTGTATGAGGCAAAGACACGGGTTTGCCCTCCGGACAAACGGTGTTGCGGGAAGCCGAACACTTCTCCGCATTTCTTATCGAGTTCAGATCCAGCCAATAACGCACCAAGCCGTCTCATACTGCTTTATCCATGTGCGGGGGCTTTGCTTCATCGCCATCCTTCTTCCATGCCTTCTTTCATTCACCAACTAACCCTTTGATGCAAAACTTCACCCTCTCGAGGAACAATTTTTCAACCTCGCCATGAATCCCAATATCCCAGTCATATTTTTGCTGCATGACAAACAAAAATAATTAAATATTTTATAAAATTAAATTAACTATATGTATAAATATAATAAAAATAATGAAAAAACAAAATTTTATTTACACGTACCGCAAACATCTTGAACCATGTCTCATACTTATTGTAACGTCGCGATTGGTTGACGTCTACTGCACCAAATTTGGTTTTACGGACCCCTCGATTAACTGTTGGATCGAACCAGTCGCATTTGAAGAGAACGCATTTCAAACCTAAGCAGCCGGGGTACTCAACTTCAATTATGTCTTGCAACACTCCATAAAAATCTATTTCGCCACGCACACATACCCCGTAGTTGGCGGTATCTCTTTGATTGCCGTATTTGAATGTATGAAATATATATCCGCGTGTGCAATACATGTGTACAGTTGTTATCTTCAATATGGGGCCTTTCATTTAACTAATAGAACCAGAGTGGATATGCGGTATCCTCATGCTCGACCTAAATCGTTAATTAACAAAATCAATATATTTATTAGATTGTCCAAGTAATTAATTTCTACGTACTTGCGTCTTCAATCACGGGGCAAAGTGTTGATCTTTACGCTTGTTGATTTCGTCGTCTGAGATTCCTTCAATGACTTCTCGTACATGTCTAACAAATTCATTGCATACAAAAGTATATACAAGTAAGATACATCGTAATTGTTATAAAGCATAAATGGATATATAATTTAACCATATATATGCATGTTTATACACTTACGTCTCAAATTGACTAATTAACTTCTTCGCAATTTAAGAGGATATACATTTGGGCACTATGATGGTCTTTTTTATTGGCAAACCAAAATGACTTCACGCTTCCACATAATCGACCGATTGAAGAAAAGATGTCTGGAACACCTTCATTAGCATATGTTCGTCCTACACCTCCATCATCATATCATCAGGCTGCCCTTTTCCGTGTGCGGACCTTCGAGCTGAAATAGTATCCCGTGAAGTAAGAATTTTCTTCTGTTAAACTTCCTGCTACTATTGAGCCTTCAACTTTGGCTAGATTTTTAGCCTTCCGCTTCAAATGTCCCATGAATCGCTCGAATGGGTACATCCACCGATATTGCACAGGTCCCCCAAGTTCTGCTCCGTGAGGGAGATGGATAGGTAGATGTTCCATAACATCAAAGAAGGCTGGGAGGGAATATTTTCTCCAAGTTGCTCAACAAAATAGGAATAGTAGCATCAAGTTGTGCAATAACATCTTCTGACAAAGTGCGGGTACAAAGATCCCGAAAAAACGCTCTAATGCCTATAATGACAACCACATATAAGGTAGACTTGTTAATTTTCCATTTCATATATATTATATCAACGTTTACATATGTGATTAATTTAAAGTTACCTGCAATTGCTTCGTGTACATTTCCTGGTAGAAGTTCAACAAATGCGAAAGGAAGTAGTCGTTGCATAAAGACGTGGCAATCATGACTCTTCATCCCGAAAAACTTTTGCCTGCTCTCAACACATTTAGCTAGATTAGATATGTACCCATCCGGAAACTTCACATTAGATGTCGCCCATTTGAACAAGGCTAACTTTTCTTCCGCACCCAATCGAAATATGGGAACAAGTGCTTTCCCATTTCCTGTAATATGTAACTCATTCCGACAACAAAGATCAGCCAAGTCTAGTCTTGACTTACCGATGTCTTTAGTCCTTCCACGCACGTTCAACACTGTATGCATGATGTTATCAAAAACGTTTTTCTCAATGTGCATGACATCCAGATTGTGTCTAAGCAAATGATCCTTCCAATACGGAAGCTTCCACAATATGCTTTTCTTATGCCAATTGTGATGCTCCCCATATCCATCCAGCATATTAGCTGGAGTGTGCCAATTTCCACCACGATTGATTGTTTCTAGTGCGCCATAATGATCAATTTCTGCTTCTAGATCTTCCCCGGTAAGATAAANCTTTTGCCTGCTCTCAACACATTTAGCTAGATTAGATATGTACCCATCCGGAAACTTCACATTAGATGTCGCCCATTTGAATAAGGCTAACTTTTCTTCCGCACCCAATCGAAATATGGGAACAAGTGCTTTCCCATTTCCTGTAATATGTAACTTATTCCGACAACAAAGATCAGCCAAGTCTAGTCTTGACTTACCGATGTCTTTAGTCCTTCCACGCACGTTCAACACTGTATGCATGATGTTATCAAAAACGTTTTTCTCAATGTGCATGACATCCAGATTGTGTCTAAGCAAATGATCCTTCCAATACGGAAGCTTCCACAATATGCTTTTCTTATGCCAATTGTGATGCTCCCCATATCCATCCAGCATATTAGCTGGAGTGTGCCAATTTCCACCACGATTGATTGTTTCTAGTGCGCCATAATGATCAATTTCTGCTTCTAGATCTTCCCCGGTAAGATAAAAAGGAGGAGGAACACGAACAACTTTGTTCTTTCTAAACAACCGTTTGTTTCTCCGATATGGATGGTGAATCGATAGAAATCGGTGGTGTCAATCAAACTAACTTGTTTTCCGACCATGTTTCAATTGAAACGCATCTGTTCGATTGACACAATATGAACAAGACAATCTCCCATGCGTAGTCCAACCTGATAACATCATGTAAGCAGGGAAGTCGCTTATTGTCCACATAAGCACCGAACGCATTGTAAATTTTTTTTTCCTTGCTAAATCATATGTCCGAACCCCGGTATACCACAAACGCTCCAATTCCTCTATCAGAGGTTGCAAAAACACATCAAGGGAACGCTTCGGATGCTTCGGACCAGGTACTAAAATACTCAAGAATAAAAATTCTCTTTGCATGCACATATCTAGAGGAAGGTTGTAAGGCATTAGGATTTCTGGCCATAATAAATATTGCCTACCATACATACCAAATGGACTACGTCCATATGTGCAAATACCAAGATACACATTTCGTTTCTCTCTAGCAAATTCTAGGTGTACCGTCTTAAAGTGTTTCCACGCTTTTGCATCTGAAGGATGAGTAACCTCCCCCATCGGTCTGCAAATGATCTGCATGCCATCTCATCGATGCAGCTGTCCTCTCAGACTGATACATTCTTTTTAACATGTCAGTTATAGGAAGGTACCGCATCCGCTGGAACGGTACCTTACTCTGACCAGTACCTTGCGGCTTATATCTTGGCTTATGGCAAAATCGACATTCCAGCAACTTATCATCATCTTTCCAAAAAAGAATGCAATTGTCAACACATACATCTATCATCTCAGAAGGCAACCCAATACTATATAGCAGCTTATGTATCTCATAGTAAGTTTCAGCAGCTAAATTATCCTCTGACAAATACTCTTTAATCAAATCAGCCCAATCATCCATGCAAACCTCAGCAAAGTTATGATCAGCTTTAATAATCATCATCCTAGCCGCCAACAACAATTTAGAGTGCACTTCTCTACTTCCATCGTAGAGTGGCTGATTTGTAGCATCTAGCATATCATAAAATCTTTTTCCATCTAGATTGGGTTCCTCATCATGATGATCAGGTGCAAATGTACTTACGGTTTCACGAAATGCATCTGTAACCATGTCATGAATCCTATCATGATCTTGACCATGCTGCTCCGCATGGTAATCAAATTGATTAAAATTATTTGACACATCAAAATTTGATGCTTGATAATATTGCTACTACTACTAGCTGCATTTCCCCCATGACCCTCTCCATGATAATAATATAGTATGCGGCATAACCCTTCTATTTAATATATGCGACCACACCTTCGAGGTAATGATAAATTTCTTATTCTTGCATTTTGGACAAAGACAGTACATCTTACCACTGGTAATCGTATTTTGTATACTTCCCACCTGATGCATGAATCCCTCCACCCCATCACTGAACTCCTTTGTTAGCGATCCCTCCGAATCAATACGATTATATATCCATCTTCTAATTTCTTATATTGACATTTTTTGCTGATTAGAGAGAAGTAAATGTTTTTAAATATAAAATTTTTATTATGAGGTTGGCCACTATATATATATTTTTATTTTTGTTACCATCGAATTAGCAACGAATTTGGCATCAATTTTACAACGATTTTACAACATGTTTACCTAACCGTACACCCGTGAATTTAAACATGTTCACCTAACTCATATATCGTCGGGTAATCGTTGTAAAGTTCAACGAATATAATTCCTTGGTAATTCGTCGGTAATTGACGACGACATTACAACGTTTTATAGAAACCTTGGTAAATCGTCGGTAGTTTACGACGATTTTTAAAATTGTCGTTAAATAGTCGGTCATCGGACCGAATTTGACAGCGAGTTTACGACGATTTTTAAAATCGTCGTTAAGACAATGTTGATTTACGACGAAATAAAATCGTCGCAAAAAATCGATGATAAAACTTTTTTTTCTTGTAGTGACCGTTAGATAACCATAAACGTCTTTATCATGAAAAATATATATAGGAAGACTGTCATTCACTAGCACCGACTGGAAGGTAACTCAATTTCAGCTTCGTCATATATTCATCGACCCAGAGAACATAGATGGTTACCAACCCAATGTATATTAATTATGAACACCAAAATTTTATTTTTCTATTGAAATCCCTAAATTGCAAATACAAAAACGAAAATCGTTTCTAGATCAAAATCGAATAACATACCCCATAAATTAAGCACTACAAGAAAACATGGTGTTTTCGACGGAATTTCCGACGGACATAATTCTGTCGGTAATTTCCGATGGAATTCCGACGGAATTCGGAAGAAATTAACATCTGTCGGAATTCCGTCGGAAAATAGTACCCGTCGGAAATCCGTCGGAAATTTCGGACGGTTTTCCGACGGATAAGTGTAATTTCACAAATCTGTGGGAAATCCGTGGGAAATTTCTGACAGATATCCGACAGATGTTATCACCCTTTCGAAAAACCGAAAACAAAATTTGTTAAGTAACATCTGTCGGAAATTTCCCACGGATTAGTGTAATTTCACAAATCCGTGGGGAATCCGTGGGAAATTTCCGACGGATGTTATCACCCTTTCGAAAAACCAAAAAAAAAAAAATTAAGTAACATCCGTCGGAAAATTTCCGACGGATTTCCGACGGATGACCAAAAATGTGTTTTAGGGTATAGGGTTTAGGTTTTTTTTTGTAGAAATTGTAGTGAAACAATTGTATGATGTATATACAATAGCTTCAACTTGTCAAATTTCAAAATAAATGTGTGTTACAGATTTTTTAAAATTTGATGGAAGTGTTAGTATAAGTTAGAGTATAAGGTATTGTAGATGTTATGTGAAATATTTAAGTTTTATGTTGTAAAATTAATAAACTCATAGAAAGTCTTTAACATTGATGAAGTAACAATTTTTTTGAATGAAACATGTAGATTATGGATAGTTAAACCATATCACGTAACCCTAAACCCTAAACCCCAAATATACTCTAAATTCGTCGGAAATTTTCCACGGATTTCCAACGGATTTGGATCCTTCGATACATGTCGATTGACGGCCCCATAGAAACACATGCAAAGTATATTCCCATTTCCGACGGATTTGGTTTTTTTCAAGTCCGCAGGAAGATTGACCGCCTAAACAAATTTTTTTAAATAATCCGACAGATTTCCGACGGATATAGCCGTCGGAAATCCATAGATTTATTATCCACGGGCTGTCTTCTCCCTCATTTCTCTCTTTCTCCTTCTCTCTCTTACCGCGT
Organism: Eutrema heterophyllum; assembly: GCA_002933915.1. Lineage (NCBI taxonomy): Eukaryota > Viridiplantae > Streptophyta > Magnoliopsida > Brassicales > Brassicaceae > Eutrema > Eutrema heterophyllum. The sequence continues at coordinate 85,363 of PKMM01020990.1, forward strand.
TTCTTCCTGTTCTCTCTCTAAAATCGGATGATTTCGGTTGCTATCACTTCCAATCTCTCTAAATCTTCATTCTTCATCATCAATCATGGATCATGTGTAAGTGTTTATATTTTTTTGTAAATCTTGTTAGTTTTGATAGTTTTTAGAGTTAATTAGATTTAGGTGGTTAGTTTTGATAGTTTTTTTTTTTGGAATGAGATTTTTTGTGTATTTGTTTGGTGGTAGAAATTTTTTAGGGTTTATGAGATTAGAATTGTTAGATTAGAGTTTTAGTAAAGTTTTTTTAATTAGAAAAATAAAAATGTTTTAGTATTTAGAATTTGTTAGGGTTTTTAGAATTTTTAGTATTTAGAAAATTAGAATCGATTTTTCTGAATTTTGTACTAATTAAAAAGGTTTTTATAAAAACGTTTATAGGTTATTTTGAAAAACATTTTAAGAAATTTATACAATAAAAACATATTAAAAACGTTTTGAGAATTTTTATGAAGTTTTGATTTTTTTAGTATTTAGAAAATTAGAATTGATTTTTCCAGAATTTTGTACTAATTAAAAACGTTTTTATAAATTTTTGATTTTTATAAAACATTTATAGGTTATTTTATAAAATGTTTTGAGAAATTTATACAATAAAAAACATATTAAAAACATTTTTAGAATTTTTCTGAAAGTTTTGAATTTTATGTAACATTTGAAAATTTTGAAATTTTAGGAATTTTTTGAATTTTTTTTGAATTTTTTTGAAATTTAGAAATTTTATGAAATTTTTGAATTTTTTTGAAAATTTAGAAATGTTTTTGAATTTTTGGAAATTTTTGAATTTTCGGAAGTTATTTTTGAAATTTTTGGAATTTTACATTTCAACGTATTAACGTTATTATGTTTTTCTCGTATGAATAACGAGGACTCTCTCCGTTTGGGCTCCCATGGACGCAATGATTCTCGGGGTACGCCTCGTAGCGGATCGACCTAGGGAACTGAAGTCCCGGAGTCCGAGCAATCCGATTCACACCCAAGCATTTTCTTTTTCAGGTCCTCGATATGCTTCGGAGTACAAGGATGAAATCGAGAAGCTCAGCCAAACGGTGAAAGACCGTGACGCGAAGATCGAAGAGTTGGAGTACGCACACAACTCAACCCGGGAAAAGTTCACATATATGAAGAAGATCATGAAGCACGCCTTCCCATCTATTTTCGAACTGAATTTTCTATGTTTTTATTTTTTTGTTTAATGAATTTATTAATTAAGCAATTTTTAGATTTATAATTGATTTTCATTAATTAATTAGATTATTATTTAATATATTTAAAAATTTTGAATTAATAATTAATAAATTTAATTTATTAATTAAAAAAAATTAAAAACAAATTATTTAATTCCGTCGGAAATCCGTCAGAAATACATCCGTCTGAAATCCGTCGAAAATCTGATGAAAATTTCCGACGAGCTGGAACCGACGGATTAAATCCGTCGGAAATGGCCTTTTCCGACGGATTTCCGACGGAAACTGCCGTTGGAAAACGCATGTTTTCTTGTAATGAAGCTAAAACACACGTCTAGGCCTAGAACTAACCTGGATTTGGATGAATCGACTTCAATGGTGGTCACCGGCGAGAACCACAGACGGGAGATCGAGGTCGGATAGGGGAACCTGAATGGAAGGCGCGTGAATCTGATATCGAGAGGGGAGCTCGAGGTCTTCCTTTGATTATTATTGGTCCAATTTTTTTTCTCTTAATTAATTAATTGTATTTTCTTTTTTAATTCAAAATTTTAATATTAAATAATGGTTCATTAAGGGTAGAATGAGATTAACACAAAGGACGAGTACGACTCAATAAAAGAGAGTATGATATAATAGATTTTGATCATTAAGAGTATACGAGCCAAAAGTCCAATTTTGTATATATATACATATATTTAATAATTTTTACATTTAAAAAAAAAAAAAACATAGACGTCAAAGAAAAAGGTGTGTGAAAAATAGTTCAATACAAATATCTATGATTGACATTCGAAGGAAAAAAAATATATATATATATAACTGAAATCAAAATCTGCTTCCTACCAATTGGCTACAAGGTTTCAAGCTGCACAAGATTCAAAATTCAAGATTATCGGTGGTATTGTCGTCGAGGTCGTCACAAAGTGGTATTCCTGTCATCGCCGAGTTACTTCCGAGTGTTGAGAAGATCTCTTTGTCTCCACATATGGCACCAATTATTGAATACGGTTCGCAACAAAGTATAAAAATAACAAAAGCGAATCGGAGATTCTTGTTTTATTAAATAAAACTTGGCAAAGTTACCAGAATTAGGTCGTCAGAAAACAAACTAAGAAATGAATTAAGATCTAGGAAACTAAGCCCGGAATTGCAGAGCAGTCTCTTAGATCTCATGAAGAAATTGCGGATGCCTCGTGAATGTGGGGAAACCTCCCTATTTATAAGGTTTTGTGTCGGTTTAATCCCCGGAGATTTTCTCTTTTTCCTCTGGTTTTGATAAGGACACTATGCTTTACTGTGTTTTTTCAACAATACCAAATTTTGTATATATATATTGATTAATAATTTTACATTTAAAAAAAAATAAAAAAACATAGACGTCAAAAAAAAAGGTGTGTGAAAATAGCTCAATACAAATATCTATGATTGACATTCGAAGGAAAAATAATAAAAAAATAACTAAAATCAAAATCGTCTTCCTACCAATTGGCTACAAGGTTTCAAGGCTGCACAAGATTCAAAATTCAAGATTCTCTACAATAAATTGCATAATATTTAAATACAAGAGAAAATAACCACTTGGTTTTATTAAACAACAAAGCTCGTTTAAACAACATACCATATCCAATCGGTTCTCTTACATTATTGAACATAAAGATAAACAAACTTAAGATAGAGTTTAGAACTCGACATAATATTTTGAACTTGACTCCAACATATGACTGACATTAACTCCATAAGTTATGGAGAGGATAAGTTGAGGACTTTCAGATCTCGATTATTTGTCTTGAGACTCTGAGTCATCCTCCGCTTTCACCGCCTTCGACACAAATGTAACCGGTTTCTTTGGGTGCTCATTTATGGTCAAGTTAAAAACATCTGGCTTCGAGTAATGTCCAACCACATCGAAGTATAACTTGGCTCTTGCGATATCACCAAGATCTGGATGTGAAAAAGAGTTACGATATCATTTTCTATACTAAAGCCTAGGATGAATATCAAAGAAGCGTTATATATACCAAGATCAGCTGTGATGAGACCCTCTGATTCAAAGTTTGGTCCTGCAAGAACCTTTCCCAATGGTGAAATAATGACACTACCGCCATGGGAGACAATAGCATCATGTACTTTGTTGTCGGCCCAGTCGGGAAACAAGAAATCAGGATGCTCAGGGAAATCTTTACGCAGGCATAACTGGCAGGCCGACAACACGAAACACCCACCCTCGAGCGCAATGTGAAGCATAGACGATTGCCATTGCTTTGAATCATCAGCAGTAGGTGCACAGTAAATCTCAACTCCTGGCAGCCCAAAATCGAAACTGTTATGAGTCTTACATTAAAAGTTTGAATCCCATGAATTTTGACAGTGAAGCAGGCCAACATTGTTGAAGCTGTGATACTTGTAATAACGAGGGAATTCAAGACTAACCCTTTGCGTACAAGGCAGTTCTGTAGAGAGGCATCCTATTTTCCCAGCAAATAGCAGCACCAAGTTTGCCAATGGGAGTGTCGTAAACAGGGATGGTTGATCCATCCCCGTAACCCCAGATGCAACGCTCTAGAGATGTCGGCATGAGTTTACGGTGCTTACCCAAGAATCGACCTTCGGAACTGAAGAAAAGGGCTGTGCAGTATAGTGTATACCCATCCTTCTCTATAGCCCCCATTACCAAGTACACATTGTTTTTCCTAGCCACCTCCGCCAATTTTTCTACTTCAGGGCCTGTAGATTAATCACAAAACCAAAACAAATGTGCAAGAAAGAGTTATTTTGTGCTCAACTGAAGTAGAACTACCCTTGTCCATCTATTCACATTGCAACTTTTGCAAATGAAAGTTAAAATATGGTTTACTCGTTACTCACCATTTACTAATTAGATGTTTGTTCCAACAAATTTTAATCTAAAAGTTTCATAAACAGAACTCAAACATGTTCATCCTCAAAGTTAAGCTTAATTTTGATCTAAATAAAATTCAATTGTCAGTTGTATACACTAAACGAAAGATGACATACACTAAGCAATACTTGTTAACAAAAAAAAAAAAAAAAACATACACTAGAGATTAAACTATATACACGACAAAAAAAACAATAATTTATATATCTAACAGGTGATGATTTCAAGATTCGGATATCCAATTTTTATCCAAAAATTGTACACCTCTCGTAACATTGTGTAAGGTCTCCATTTTGTAATCCTTATCCAAAGATGGAAGGTTTTTTTTTTTTTTTAATATAAATAGTGGGAGTTCTGGACTTTCGGAACATCATTTCTCCCATAATTTGGAGTCAATCTTTAGATATTCTGATTCAAAGAATAAATATTTTTTTCTAAATGGAGATTGAATCCAGAACACAAGAGAACCAACCGCTTGTGTTATTACTAAACCAGTTTTTCTTACCAGGAACATGAATAGCAGAAGCATGATATTTTCGGAACTCATCACGACCTTCATCGTTATGAACACCAACCGCTATACCGAACCTAAACCCACGTGGATAGCCACCGATAAACGCCTCCGGGAACACCACTAGCTCCGATCCGTTGCTCGCCGCCTCCGCAATTAACTTCTCCGCCTTTTCTGAAAATTCAAGTAATACCATTTCATAAAATTCTGACTTCTAGAGGTCATAGGTCTGGAGATGTACGAGCCTTGGCCCATAACCTCCTAACCATAAAAAAAAATTATGACGTCGTTAGGCTTCGTCGAAGATGTTTTATCCGTGGTGGGATTGCAGGATAAGAGGAAAAGTGAATTACCTATAGTTTTGGGAGTATCGTTATATACAGTGGAGGCTTGGACGATGGAAGCTCGAACTATGGAGGATGAGGAATCGCCGTTAACCGGAGTAACCAGAGTAGTGTTTTTGAGAGATGACATGGATCACTTCAAAGCCTTCTTTGTTATGTTGGTGACACACAGAGAGTTGAGAGGCAATGCTTATATATAGACTTTAATGTTATCTTTTACCAATGGTTAATATGCAAGAAGAATACATTATGGGATTCTCCGCCTGATATCAAGAGCCGTACTTAGAATTATTAGTTTATGACAATTACTATTAGACCCACAACAATTACTATTGAGACAAATTTTTAACAGTCAGACAAATCGTAAAGATAGTTTCATTTTACGAAAGATAAAACAGTGAGCAGTTTAGAAAAAATCGTTTTTTTTTCTATCTTTTGAAAGATATTGTACATACTGTTTTTGTTTAGACTGTTAAAGTATTTACCCTGTATAGTGTCTATATTCATTTAGTTTAGTTGTAAACTGAAATAGTATATTATATTTTTCAAAAAACAAAAACTGAAATAGTGTAAACCAGTCAATCTATATTCTTTTATTGCTTAGGTTCAAAACTCTTATAAACAGCACCGATTATACATTTCAATTTTTTTTTTTGTTAAAGAATTTTTTTCTTTTACCCAATTCAATGAGAATGAGATTATGTACCCTCATTTAATGGTAATATTCACAGTTAAAATTTTGTTTGAAATGCGTCTTTATTCGACTATAAAATATTCCATATATAATCCAGACTGGATCTCAGCCAATCTTTTTTTATTGACAACATCTCAGCCAATCTAACAAGTTGTCAAGTGGAAAGAATTAATTTGTGGGACCACTAAGAAAATGATTTTCTTTGTTCTGTATTTTCAATACTAATAAATTTGAATGTTGAATTTATGAAAGATAAAGTTTTATATATCTTTCTTTTTTCTTTGAGACATGTGCATTAATACGAAAGGAATACAAAGATGGTGTTATAATAGTGGTATAATTTATCATAAAGATAAAGATAAATATAAAATAAAAACAAAAATTTTATACCAAAAAAAAAGGGAATACTGAAAATATGAAAGAGATGAGAGATATATTTTTTTATTGTTTCGTAAATCGAATTGTTTCATNCTGCCTCAATTTATGATTTTTGTAACACTCCTCCTTGGAGACCAGCTTTAATATCGCCTTTAGCTTAATGCCTTTGTTGCCTCGTTAAAAATCATTTACAGGAAAACTCTGTGGGAAAAATCATATGAAAGTAAAAAGAATACAACCACGCAAACTCCCCCTCAAATGACTAGAATGTCATCTTATAAGTCTCGTTGATGATGCATTCCAATGTTATGGATATGTTTATGGATATGTTTCCTGAACATAGTGGTGGGTAATGATTTCGTGAAGAGATTTGCTGCATTTTCACAGGATCGGACATATCTTACTTCAATGTCTTTATTCTTCTCGAGTTCGTTAGTGTATGATAAGAACTTCGAAGGGATATGTTTGGTTCTATCACTTTTGATGTATCATTCATTCATCTGGGCAACACATGCAGCGTTGTCTTCATATAAGATAGTCGGTTTTGTATTAACGCAGATTCCACTACTTGATTTGATATGTTGGCTTATTGATCTAAGCCAGACACATTCTCTACTTGCCTCGTGGAGAGCGATGATTCTAACATGGTTTGAGGAAGTGGCCACACGTGTTTGTTTCTAAGAGCGCCATGATATAGCAGTTCCTTTGATTGGGAACACGTATCCAGTTTGTGACCGGGCTTTGTGGGGATCGAATGGATACCCTGCATCAGCAAAACCAACCATTTGTCCATTTGAATTTTTAAGATAAAATAATTTTAAATCAATCGTCCCTTGAAGGTCACTAATGACATGTTTGATTATGTTCTAATGTCTTAGTGTAGGAGACGAACCAAATTTGGCCAAAAAATTAATGGCAAATGATATTATGGGTCGAGTGCAATTTGCAAGGTATATAAGAGCTCCAATTGCACTTAGATATGGTACTTCGGGACCGAGTAACTCTTCATTTTCTTCATGTGGTCGGAAGGGATCATTTTCAAAATTAAGTGATCTAACGACCATGGGGGTACTAAAAGGATTTGCCTTATCCATGTTGAAACGTTTAAACACTCTTTTGGTGTATGTAGATTGGTGCACAAATATACCTTTTGGAGAATGCTTAATTTGTAAGCCGAGACAGTACTTTGTCTGTCCGAGATCTTTCATCTCAAATTCCCTTTTAAGTAATTTGATGTTTCTTGTATTTCCCTTTGAGTTCCGATAATGTTTAAATCATCAACATATACCGCGATAATTACAAATCTGGATATTGTTTTCGTGATGAAAACACATGGACATATAGGAGTGTTCACATATCCTTCTTTTGCTAGATGCTCACTGAGACGATTATACCACATGTGTCCAGATTACTTTAGTCCGTATGATGATCTCTGTGATTTTATTGCACATAACTATTTGGGTTTAGCACTTAATGTTGTTGGCATCCGGGGATTCTCATATAGATATCATTATATAGGGACCCATACAAATATGATGTAACAACATCAATAAGACGCATCTCCAAAATTTCATTAGCCGCTATAATCATTAAAAATATGATTGTGGTTGCATTCATAACAAGAGAATATGTTTCCTCGTAATCGATCTCAGGTCTTTGGGAACATTCTTGAGCTACAAGACAAGCTTTGTATCTCATAACTTCGTTTTTTCATTTCGCTTTCGAACAAAACCCCATTTGTATCCTACTGGTCACACGGCTTCAGGTGTGAGTACAATTGGTCCAAACACTTCTCGTTTATTAAACGAATCAAGTTCGACTTGAATTACAGACTAAGGTTTTGGGTCTTTAGTTTCCTCATCTATCTCCTTTGATACAAGGTATGAGAAAACGTCATCAGCATCATCCATATCATTTCGATTCCATATATTTCCATTATGAATGTAGTTGATAGAAATCTCATGATTTTCTTCGGATTCATGATGTTCTACATTATTTTCTGTTTCACGACTTGTTTCTTCCGAACACACTCCGTTATTTTAGGATCATTATGTTTTTCAACTTCCTTCCGTTTTCTAGGATTTCTATCCTTAGAACCAACAGGTCTGCCATGCTTCAAGCGTGTTCTAGACTCACGTGTATCATATGCTCTTTCACGTTCATGTGGCATTTTTATACGAGCAAAGACATTTGCGGCTGGTATATGTGATTTTGTTACCGTCTTGGTATCCGCAAATGCATCAGGTAGGTTATTGGCTATACTTTGTAAATGCATAATTCGCCGAACTTATAGTTCCGACTGTTTGGTAGGGGGGGTCAAGGTGTAACAGAGATGATACACTCTATTTAATATCTTTTCCTACTTGTTTGTTTTCTCCCCCTAGAACCAGGAATACTTTTTCATCAAAATGGCAGTCGGCAAAACGTGTCGTAAAGACGTCACTAGTTTGTGGTTATAATTAATGGAGAATCACAACCAACATATATCCCTAACCTTCTTTGTGATCCCATCTTTGTACGTTGTGGTGGTGCTATTGGAACGTACACCGCACAACCAAAGATCCTTGAATGGAAAATATTTGGTTCTCGACCAAATGCCAAATGTAATGGAGAATATTTATGATACACACTTGGTCTTTCCCGAATAAGTGCTTCTACATGCAAAATAGCATGTCCCCATACATAGGTCGGGGGTTTTGATCTCATGATCAATGGTCTTGCAATCAGTTGCAGACGTTTAATTAATGATTATGCCAAACCATTTTGTGTATAAACATGGGCGACATGATGTTCAACATCGATTCCAGTTACCATATAATAATCATTAAATGCGTGGGATGTAAATTCACTAGCATTGTCTAGTCAAAATCTCTTTATCGGATAATCAGGGAACTGAGCTCTTAGTTTGATTATTTGAGTTAGAAATCTCGCAAATGCCACATTTTGAGATGATAATAGACAAACATGTGACAATCTACTTGACGCGTCAATCATTACCATAAAAATAGTAGAATGGTCCACATGGTGGATGTATAGGTCCACAAATATCGTCTTGAATCCATTCAAGTAACTTTGGTAACTCTTTATCGTTTTTGGTTGGCGATGGCCTTATGATCAATTTTCCAAGAACATGCAACACATGTCATTTTGTTCCCCTGATAAATCTCATGGATTTTCAGTGAATGTCCATGTGAGTTCTTTATGATTTTTCACATCATAGTGGTGCCTAGATGACCAAGACGATCATGCCATAATGTGAAATCATCAGGATTTTTTTTTATGACAAGATTTGATTCTATCGCATTTATGTATGTATGATGTAAACCAAAAGGGAGTTTTGGTAACTTTTCCAATACATGCATTTTCCCAATATTTTAGAAGTTATATACATGCACTTCTTCCCATTTTCGGTTGCAAACTGAATATCAAATCCTTGAAGATATGTATCTTTAAAATTCAAAAAATTTCTTTTAGAATTCGGAGAAAATAATGCATTATTTATCGAGAAATTTTTCCCATTAGGTAAAGCAAAATTGGCTTTACTAGCCCCTTCACTCAGATCTGTAGGACCCGATATTGTGTTGACAATAATTTTTGTCGGTTTCAAATCAGAGAAGTATCTTCTATGTTTCGGAATAGTGTGTGTTGTTGCACTATCTGGTATACAAATATCTTTAGCATTTATCTTGGATGACGTTTTGTTTGTATCGAAATTCATTTCTGAGATAAACAAAAACAATTAATAGTAATAAGATAAGTTTATTCAAGAAGCAAATAATTTACAATAAATATACATAAATAGGTAGTGCAAGCAACATTAATTTTAAAATATTTTACATAAGCAACAATTATTTATGGCACAACCGTAGAAATTTCAAGAGTCACATGATGGACATTCCAGGCTTCCGTAAGGGCGGTCTCATCGAAATCATTTGCAAAGTCGGAAGCATCGAGGTGCGTTGTACACTCAAAATGTTCTGCGAGATTCAATTCCTTTCCCTGGCCTTTCGCGGATTCTTTGTACATCACACAAAGATGCGTGATAACCGTGTATTTTACCATCTTGAGTCTCATATTTTCCTTTGTTTTCTATGTGTTTCATGTTGTTTTCATTGTATTTACAATGCATTTAGGTCCAAATTGAGTCTCATTGCATTTTAGATGTCCTAGGTTGTCTTTGCATTCTTTTTGGCTTACTTGAGCCATTTTCAGGTGTTCTTGGAGTCAGAGGAGTTGGAGGAGTGAAGATAGCCATAAAAAAGGTCATTGCGGAATACAGAGATGCAAGATCAGGTTGAGACGTCAGAAGTTTGGCATTGGATGAAAGACTTCCCACCGATGGATTGAGCTCATATTTTCACACAAGATAGATCAATGGATTAGACTTCATTTGAAAGTTGTTTGAGGCCATTCCAACGGTGCGATCAAAAGTTATGCCGATTTGCGTGACTACGGTCCAGTCTGGCGAGCAAAAGAAGCAAGAGGAGGAATGAGACCAGATCGATCTATCCACCCAGTTGGATCGATCGATCCCAAAAATCGAAGATTTCCCAGACCGACCTACAATGCCAGATCGATCGATCTCATGTTTTTGGGGGATCGATCGATCCCTTCTGGATCGACCGATCCAGACCCGCGACCAAAACCATCTGAAGCTCTTTAAAGATCGACTCATAAGTACAGTTTCCATTTGGATTTAGCTTCCGCGGTATTCATGAAAGTTGTAGATATTTGAGTTAGCTTTCCAATAGAAGTGGTTTCAAGTCATTCCGATCGGTTGTTCAATAGTTATGCCCGATTTAGTGAAGACATGTAGATTTGGTGTCTTTCCACTTGACTTTGGGCCCTTCCACTTTTGTATAAGTTCAACACTTTGTAGTTGAGTTTCACCAACTCTCCATAGACGAAAATAACATCATTTCTGCTTCTTTTTACTGTTTTAGAGAACTTATCTCTTCTCTCCTCTTGTGTTCATGAAGGATTCAAGATCTACACCACTTTAGTGAAGATTTTCTTAATTTCTTTCCATCAATCTTCTTATTTTCGCTATGTCTTGCTTTTGTTCGGTTTTGTTTTGTAATTTAGTTATGTGTGAGTAGTTTCATTATGGATTGTGGGAATGGTTGATTTAGAGGGACAGATGATGATCTATTGATGTTTATGACAAGATTATATAAATTCTCATGTTTAGAAGTGGTCTTAAAGCTAGGGTTGAATTAGCTACTCAATTTCTAGAACATTGACAAATTACACTTGAGAGAGGTTTAGTAATTGTCTAGAAGATTTCTAATCATGTTTTTGATGCTTAGCAAGATGAGAATCATGACTAAGGATCATTAATTGGCTAAAAAGGATTTGTGTTTTATGCTTGTTGATACTTTTGTAGCAATTGAGAGATTAGCTAATTTGAATTATCAATGAAGGGTTTAGCATCATGATAGTGAGTTAAACTATTTGTATGTGTTCCTTGCCATAGAATTCAGCTCATTGAGTGATTAGAAACATCATTAGTGAATCATCGAACACTCTTAATCGAATGCCATTTCCTACAATCCATATCTTTCTTTTCTTGATTGAAACCGATTTTAGTGTCTTATTTTCTTTGAATCTGTATTTCTTGAACTAGCTTGTAATCATTTTAATTGTCATGTATGTTTTTATTTTCTGTCTTTTATTTTCTAGTTTTATCGTAATTAGTTTTTTGAACAAAAACCAACAAAAAACCCGTTTAGCTTAGCTTAAGTAGTTTCTTGTATTCTTACTGTGCTGTTCTTTCTCTCTGTGGATTCGATCCCTAAGTACTCAACGACAAACCGTTATGATTGCGGTAGTCTACACATTAGGGTAATTGATGTGTTGAAAAACGACTTAAACAATGCGCATGAGTACGACATACCCGAGACCAATGTCCCTTGGTACTGCATCTGAAACAAGCGTCCTCACGCTTCTATGAGGTACTTCCTTGGCGTTCTTTTCCCTTTGGGGGTTGTTCAGAGCGGGTCCACTGGAATGACTTCATGTATTGAGGGTTGTAATTTTTCCCACGTATACGGTAGTTTCTACGGCCACGGCCCCGAAATGCTTTGTTTTCTTTTACCGGATTCTTAATGTCCAATGCGTTCGCTTCAGGGAATGCCTTAGATCCGGTAGGTCGTGTCATGTGATTCTTAATAAGAAGCTCGTTATTCTTCTCAGCTATTAGGATCGCCACAATCGAATCCAAAAATTTGGTATACCCACGCAGCCTATATTGTTGTTGCAGGGTGATGTGATTTTTGTGGAATGTGGTGTACGTTTTCTCAAGCATTTGAGATTCTGTTATGGTTTCACCACAATACCTTAATTTGGCCACAATTCCTAACACAACGAAATTGTAGTTTATCACTTTGTCGAAGTCCTAGAACCTCAGACTTTGCCACTCATCCCGAGCAAGTGAAAGTGTTATGTCCTTCTGATGATCGAAACGATCCTTAAGGTACTTCCGGAGCTCTTGGGGATCCCTCATGTTTGCGTAATCATATATGATGCTTTCATCTAGGTGTCTTCTAAGGAAGATCACCGATTTTGCCTTCTCTTGGGCCGTTGAAGTATTTTTCTCTTTGATGGTTTTCGTTAAACCCAGAGATTCCAGGTGAAGTTTAACGGTGGTGGTCCAAGATATGTAATTAGCACCAGTGATGTCTAGAGCCGGGAATTGTTTGCCCTTGAGTTTCTAAAATAAAACAACATAAAATATTATTAGAGAGGCGATTTATTTAATTTAGAATATGTGAGGTGGTGGAATAAATAAAGAGATTACAAAGAATACAAACGCATAAAAAATCAAAATAAAAATCATTACATATTCTTATGGGGTAAATTCCCCAACAAGTAAGCTATAAAAAGCAATAAGTATATAACTTATTACAAAAACGAAAAACAGATGAACCATCTTTCTTATAAAATAAATGATTTTCTTTGAGAAATTTTTGATGGGGGATGAAATGTTAGAGTGAAATGAATGAAAGAAAGATAAGTATATTTATAGATTAGAAAATACTGTTCATTAGTTGTTGAGTAGCCGTTTGAAAATTAGAAATTTTTTTAAAAATATATATATTTTATGACCGTTGGGAGTAAAAGGTACGATAAAAATCAGTATAACAATTTAAATACGCAGTTAGAAATAATTTACTGGTTCATATATATAATTATACATGGGTGACAAAAATTCATTTTCTAATAATTATAATAGAAACAATAATTTAAAGTTAAATATATGGTGACCAAATCAACTATATTAAAACAGTAAATAAATAAGTTATGGTGAGTTGAGTCATCCATATAAACACAATAAATAAACAATACGAGTAACTAAATATATGGTGACAAAGTCATCCATTGTAATGACAATAAATTAAAATTTTTAGGCGGTCGAACCGTCCATTATAGAGTGTTAAGCAACCATGATAAATGTTGTAAATAAATAATGGGGCGGCCGAGCTGCACTCCAATTACAATAACTATATAATTGAAATTAAAGATCGTGGTGGTAGAATAATCGTGCTGATAACATGTTATAATAGTAGGTATAATATATCATAAAGACGAAAATTTTATACCCAAAAAAAAAGGGAACACTGAGAATACGAAACATATGGCAGAGAGAGATTTTCTTATTGTTTCGTAAATTGTATTGTGTTACAAACGAATGAACTCATTCATATATATACATATGAAAAAGTTAAGTCACTATGCGTAAATAGTGAAGGTGGGATCCACAAGTTCTTACCCACGTTTTATTCACAACATTCATATCTGATTTTTACTGCCTCGATTTCTCACTTTTGTAACAGATGATGGTGATTGATTATTTTGAGGGTGGCTCATCTTAGGAATGAGGATTTCATGGTGAATTTCTTCATTGATATATCCTCAAATCTATCTCTAATTTAAAAGAAAAAAAATTTGCATACTAGTACTCAACATTAACAATAATTAAATATGATAGTAAAATTTGTATAAATACATACAAAACATATATTGAATAAAATAGAGAAATTCCTTACAATACCACTAAAATAAGTTTTTATTTCAAACATACCATCACTAGTTTTTTTCCAAAACTACCAATTAATGGTTTTTTCCACAAATACCATAAACACTAAAAATGAGTTTTAAATGTTTATAATTTAAATATTTGGGTTTGGGTTTAGTATTTTGGGTTTAGGGTTTGTTTTTAGGGTTTATGGTTTATTTTCGAGGGTTTCAGGTTTAGTTTTAAGGGTTATAAGTTTATTTTTAGTTTTGTGATATTTGTGGAAAAAATTAATGTTTGTGGTAGTTTTGGGAAAAAAAACTAGTGATGGTATGTTTGAAACGAAAACTTATTTTAGTGGTATTTTTGAGAATTGCCCAATAAAATATTACATGAAATATTAATAAATAAAATATTACATGATGATATAAAGTAATATATAAATAATATAAAAAACACACAACCTAAATCATAAAATTACATCAATCCTTGATTTCTTAAACGAAATTGCATCAACTAGGGACAAGAGTTATGAGATGGCTCATATTTCGGGGGTTTTTCGTCCTTTGGGGGCTAATCTCCTGCACCACAATAAAAAGACGTGAAGGCCCAAAAAATACGATGGAGGTGTGTTTTCTGATGGCTCTCCGACGCCCAAGTCAGAATTTGTTATAGAAAGACTACATAGTGGTTCGTCGGAAAGCGGAAAGAGTAGTCGAAAAACGGGGTAAAGAAAGGTTCCTATTGGACCCGCAAGAAATGATGGATCCGCAACAGGCTTTAATTGGTAAGATTTTTGAGGTAAAAGAGAGAAAGTAAGAGTTTGGGTGTGAGAACTTCACGGTCTAGGATCAACCGTGAAGGTGACCGGAAAATGGTCGGAGATGTGGGACTGAGAGTCCCGGAAAGAAGGAACAACTAAGTGTTTCGAGAGAATCCTCTAAGTGAGGGGTCAAAGTCCAAAAAGATATCAAACCCCCTTCCCTCGAGTGAGGGTTGTATTTATAAAGAATACATGACACGGGCTTGTATACCGGGTTGCGCTCGTTTGTCGGGTCGGGTCTCGGATCCTCAATCGGGTCGCGTACGGGGTACTCGAGTGCTTTTCTGCACACCTCCCTTGTCGTTTATGTATGTGCTCCCAACATGCTTGTTTGCAGGTTGCAGGCATTGCGCCAAGTCCGTGCTACTTCAGCAATTTGGGTGCTACCACGTGTTCTGAGCGCTTGATGCGTACATATTTTAACTAAGCTTCAGGTTTTATATTTATAACCCTAAATGTTTGCAAGTGCACAAATGTGCGTTGTAGTACTTAGGGGTCGAATCACATAGATTTTGTTGTTTTGGTACGAATCAATCGGATACTTAAATCAAACTATAACATAAATAATTGGGATTTGGTTTTGGGTCGCTAAAGTATAAACTAAAGAATAAAATAAACGAGGTTGTAAACAATTAAACTAAACGCTGGGCTTAAGGGTATTCGCAGGGATTCATGGCTAAAATGATGTAAAAATAAATGATAAAGGTAATCGATTACGAAAATTCTTGAACTCGAATCACGGATGTGTGATTAGGTCACTCTCGTGATCCTCCCCCAGACTGAAATCACATTGTCCTCAGTGTGATAAATCTATGAGAAGAAGAACCTTGTCGTTAGCACTGAAGGATCAATGGATGATCTTCTTGTCAAGGTACGCCTTCGTCTTCTCTTTGTATATCTTTGAGTTCTCGTAGGCGTTGTGCCGAATTTCTTCTAACTCGTGCAATTGGAGTAATCTTCTTTCTCCAGTTGTCTTCATGTTGAAATTCATCTCCTTAATAGCCCATTGTGCTTTGTATTCGATCTCTACAGGAAGATGACATGCTTTTCCATAGACAAGATTGGATGGTGTTGTGCCTAAAGGTGTCTTGAATGCTGTCCGGTATGCCCAAAGTGCATCGTCAAGTTTAGTAGACCAATCCTTGCGATTTGCCCCGGTTGTCTTTTGCAAAATTGACTTGATCTCCCTATTAGAGATTTCAACTTGGCCGCTGGTTTGAGGATGGTATGGAGAGACGACTTTGTGCGTAACTCCATTCTTTTTCAATAAATTTTCGAAAACTTTGTTGATGAAGTGGGATCCTCCGTCGCTTATCACGATTCTAGGAACTCTGAAACGTGGAAATATGATCGATTTGAACATTTTAATAACCACCTTTGCATTGTTCGTGGGGCTTGCAATTGCTTCCACCCACTTAGAAACATAGTCAACGGCTACTAAGATGTATTGATTTCCGAAGGATGTTGGGAACGGTCCCATAAAATTGATTCCTCATACATCAAAAATTTTGACTTCGAGAATGAAATTTTGAGGCATCTTGTTCCTCTTACTTATGTTGCCCATTCGTTGACATGAATCACAACGTGATATGTAGGCCTGCGTATCCTTGAACATAGTGGGCCACCAAAAACCTGCTTGTAGAATTTTAGAAACGGTTTTGAAACTTGCGAAATGACCTGCGCAGGCCGAGCTATGGCATCCAAATAATATTCCATCCATTTCTTCTTCAGCCACGCATCGTCGATATAAATTATCTGCACATCTCTTGTAAAGATATGGTTCATCCCAAAAGTAGTGTCTTATATCTCGCAAGAATTTCTTCTTCTTATAACCAAAGAATTGCGGTGGTTCGATGTCTGCAGCGAGGTAGTTGGCGATGTGCTTGAACCATGGGGTGTTGAAAGCGTCCGACCGACGTATAAGAGGAAATGGGGGTGTTTCATGCGCAGCGAGAGGTACCGTGTCTATTGCGTAGACATTGTCATCCGACAAACTATCATTCAGAGGCACTTCGTCCTCTACTTGTATTCGCGAAAGGTGATCTGCTACTCCATTGTCTGCTCCTTTTTGATCTCGGATCTCTATGTCAAATTCTTGTAGTAGGAGTATCCATCTTATTAATCTAGGTTTTGCGTCTTTCTTGGACATCAAATATTTGATCGCCGCATGATCCGTATGAACTATGACCTTAGACCCGACAAGATAAGATCAAAATTTCTCAAAGGCGAATACGACAGCCAAAAGTTCCTTTTCCGTTGTCGCATAATTGCATTGAGCTTCGTCCATCGTTCTGCTAGCGTAGTAGATGACGTGCAGCTTCTTATCTTTTCGTTGCCCGAGTACAGCTCCAACTGCAAAATCGCTTGCATCACACATGATCTCGAATAGTTGTTCCCAATCGGGTTGTTGCATGACTGGAGCAGAGACAAGGTCGTTTTTAAGTTTATGAAACGCGTCTAGGCATTCGTCGTTGAACTCGAAGTTTGTCTCCTTGCATAATAAACCTGTAAGGGGTCTTGCGATTTGGGAGAAATTTTGTATGAACCTCCTGTAAAATCCGGCGTGTCCTAGGAAACTTCAGATACTTTTCACATTTGTAGGAAGTTGTAGGCTCGTCATGACTTCAATTTTTACCTTATCCACTTCGATCCCATTTCCTGAAATTCTATGTCCGAGCACAATTATGTCTCGTACCATAAAATGATATTTTTCCGAATTCAAAACAAGATGTTTGTCTTCACATCGCTGTAAAACTTTGCCTAGATTCGTCAAACATGTTTAGAATGAAGATCCGTTAATACACATGCGATGTCCGGTGACTGTTCTTGTAGATATCATCTCATCTTTATCGTTTTTGATTATTGTGACTCCTCCTTTCTTAGGGACAATGTGAACTAGGCTAACCCAAGGGCTGTCCGAGATTGAGAAGATGATTCCTGCATCTAAGAGCTTCATAATTTCCTTCTTGACGACGTTCATTAAGTTAGGATTCAATCTCCTTTGGTGCTCAATCGAATATTTAGCATTTTCCTCAAGGTGGATCTTGTGCATACAAAGATCTGGTGAGATTCCTAGTATGTCGTCAAGCGAATAGCCTAAAGCTTTTCTATGCTTTTTCAACTCGTGTAATAGCATTGTCGTCGCTTCACTTAGACCAAAATTTATGATGACGGGATAAGTCGAATTTGGTCCAAGAAAAGCGTACTTGAGTCCGACGGGAAGAGGTTTTAGTTCGATTTTTTGGGCTTTTAGCTCGCTCCATGGTTCGTTCACTGCTGTAGGCGTGTCTTTAGGCGGTGTAGGAATATCTGTTTCGTCTTTTAGATCGAGGTAACTTAGATTTTTAGTTAAATTTCAGCCTCCCCAAGCATTCTTGCGCAATCTCTCGAGGTTTCCTCAAGAAGGTTGTATTCGTCTTTTCCAGTTGCACGCACGATTTTTAGTGGGTCATCGAGGAGTAATTCTTCGTAGAATTCTTCCGTTACTCCATAAAATTCATCGATCCAGAAGACTTGGCCGTCTAAACTTGGTTTACCCAAACTTTCGTTCATATCAAAGTGCATTACGAGATTGCCTAAACGTACATCGATCTTTCCTTGCAGGACATCGATTACTGCTCCTGCTGTAGATAGGAATGGTCGACCAAGTATAAGTGGGTCTCGGGGTTCTCTTTCCAGCTCTAAGACTACAAAATCGGTAGGATAACAGCAATCTCCGATCATGACAGATACATCGATGAGGACCCCCACCGGTCGTCGAACCGATCGATCTGCCAATATTAGCGAAATCTTGGTGGGTTTGAAAATGTGATATCCTAGACGCTTAGTAACTGAAAATGGCATCATATTTATGCTTGATCCCCAAGTCGCATAAAGAGCGTTTGAACGGTATACCCTTGATAATGCAGAAGAGTACAAAACTCCATGGGTCTTCTTTCTTCTAAGGGACACGGCTTTGTAAGATAGAACTACACTCGTGAGTGATCATCATAACGCTTTCTTCAAGCGTTAGAGAGTTGGTTAGGATGCCTTTCATATATTTCCTCAGAGGGGGGATCATCGCACAGGCTTCGACAAAAGGTAGTATAACCGTTAGTTGTTCAATTAATTCCTTTAGCTTAGCTCTTTCTTTCTCCTTCTTTGGCGCCTTCAAAGCCCTTGGATAAGGCGGATTTGGCTTATAGGCACGAGCTGGTGGTAGAATTATCAAGTCTTCTCCTAGGATCTCTCGGGTTACTTCTTCACTTTCATATTTTTCTCCTACCTCAACTACCTTTTCTTCTTCTTCATCAACTGTGTTTTCTTCCCTTTCCTTCTCTTCGGGATTTGTCGGGAATTCCGACTCTTTGTAAGTTTTGCCACTTCTAAGCATGATCGCTTGTAAGTTGTCTATATCCTTGGGGGAAAATTCATTCAACTCTTTTCAAGGATAAGCTTGTCTTTATCCATTCATTTTTGGCTTCCTCGACTTTAACAGAGAGACTTACGATTTTTCCATTCAAATCCTCGTACATCTTAGCACTCAATTCATCTGCATTTTTTTTGCAAGAGGCTTCAAGTCTTTGCATCATTTGTTCGATTCTTTCAAGATATGAGATGGGTGGATTTGCAAGGAGCATGGGTTGGGATTGAACCGCCAACATCGGTTTTTTAAACAAGCTGCCTGCAATCGAACTGGGCGTGGCCGCGGCTCAGAAGACCGCACCCATGGTAGAATGTGTTATGGCTGTGGTCGTGATGGTAGGACCCGCGGTGAAACTCCTCTTGACCGCGGTCGCGAGGGCTGCACCCGCGGCATATCAGGTTTTGGCATGAGTCTTGGATTTGGCAAGCTTCTGCTATGTTCGTCATCTCAGTGGTTTGATAGCCCATTCGTACTTCGAAGTAGTTTATGTCCTCACCATTATAAAGGTCATTTGGATACCCTGAATTACTAAAACGACGCGTGGCGTGTGACTTATCCGGTCGTTGTATTCCAAAATGATCCATCACTAGGTGGGGACATTCTAGTTCTTCCGAGCTCTTTTGTTTCTCCTTAGGGCGTCGGGATTTGGCGAGTTGCGCTTAGTCATTGGTACTTCTTGCTAGATTATTGATAAGAATGCGAGCTTTACCTGCAGTTTTAGTGGCGAAATCCCCATCGGTTGCAATGTCGAGCCAATGTTGCGATCCTCCATTGATGCCTCGATAGAAGGTGCTCATCAAGCATTCTTGGGAAAATCCGTGGTGTGGGCAGTCTTTTTCATAGTCTTTAAACCGCTCCCAAGCATCATAGAGGGTTTCCATCTTTTCTTGTTGGAAATTTTGTATCTTGTCCCTATAGAGGTAGGTACGAGATTTTGTGTAGAAGTGGCTTAGGAAAGCCTCTTTACATTTTTCCCACGTCGTGATAGACGCGGGTTGCAAGGTTTTTAGCCACTTGCTGGCTTTGTCGTTCAAGGATAACGAGAAAACTTTGCACTTTTGGTAGTCTCTGTTTGATTTTATGGTTGAACATATTTCTTCTAAAAGTTTGATATGATTTATCGGATTTTTCGTCGAACAGCCATTGAATTGGTGTTGTTTAACCAGTTTGAGGTAATTTATCTTAGTTTTAGATTCACCATCCTCGGATGAGGGTGGTTGGATAGCTTTTCGATCTAATAGGAATTTGTGTAGTGCATCGAATTCACCGATTTTTTGCTCTCCTTCCTCGGCGTACTCTATTTCGCCTATCGTTTCGTTGTCCTCATCGAAGAGATCAGCATGCTTATCATTATGTGGATCCCCGTCGTGCAAAGGTGGCGGATCATCGAGAGGCTCGGGCCCTAAGTCTCGGTCCCTCATCGTGAAGTAACCTAAAAATGCAAAAGAAAAATAAAAATAAGAAAATGTTATATGGATTTAAGCAAAGATTCGCAAGAAAACAAATCAAAATCCCCAGCAACGGCGCCAAAAACTTGATGCGTACAGATTTTAACTAAGCTTCAGGTTTTATATTTATAACCCTAAATGTATGCAAGTGCACAGATGTGCGTTGTAGTACTTAGGGGTCGAACCACAGAGATTTTGTTTTTTTGGTACGAATCAATCGGATACTTAAATCAAAATAGAACAGAAATAATTGGGATTTGGTTTTGTGTCGCTAAAGTCTAAACTAAAGAATAAAATAAACGAGGTTGTAAACAATTAAACTAAACGATGGCTTAAGGGTATTCGTAGGATTCATGGCTAAAACGATGTAAAAATAAATGATAAACGTAATCGACTACGAAAATTCTTGAACTCGAATCATGGATGTGTGATTAGGTCACTCTTGTGATCCTAACCAACTGTTACCGACCTACTCGACCAGTAGCTTTCGTCTCTGGCCGTGAAGGAGTTAACGCTTTATTTCGTTTAGGATTCGTCATCGCTCACAATAATCTATAAGTAGCTTTCGTCTCTTATAGCGAAATCGATCGTTTCATTCTAGTTCAAGCAATTAGAAAACGCTCGCGCAAATCTAATTCAACCTAGGATCAAATTCTAAGTGAATTAAAGAATCGCGCATTAACGAACAAGGATAAACGAAGAACTCCTAGACGATTAGAAACCCTAAATCCAATAACTCTTCCAATTAGACCATGAAATACCCTTTGAAAAATCCCTTTAAACCCAACTTGGAAACTACTCAAACATATTGTAACAAAACATCATAAAAATAATAAAGTATGACAGAATTAAAGGAGTAGAAAAGCGAAGAACGAAGAACACGAATGAAGACGGAGATCGATGATGATCTCCTTGAGCTTCCTCTCTCTCGGTGACGGCTCCTTCACTTCTTGCTTCTCAAAACGAGTTCCCCCTTTAGAATGACCTACAACAAGCTTATATAGCCTCCTTATTCGTCGGGAAACGTTTAGGGTTTAATTAATAAGTGATGGGATTGACTATGGCTTGAAACTGGCCTCTCGAGGTGAAAAATAAGGCTGGCCGCGGTCGGGATGGCTTGAGCCGCGGCGAGGAGCAGTTTGGCCGCGGGTCAGGCAGTGGTAGACTGCTTGACAGGGCTTTTTGATATTCGCATAACGTTTGATTGAACCATTGGATTTTCCTGAAACCAAGTGCATTGGAAAGATAGCTGGCTCTTCTTTAATGTCACCAAATTTGGGCTGGATCAGACGTTGCGAAGGTCTTCATCTGAGGCTGAACTTCTAACGGTTTAACGCTGAGCCGAAAATCTGGTTTTGCTCCAATTTGCACACCTTTATCCCAAGTTTCCTGAAAAGTCTTTTGAAACTCTAAAACATAGAAATCACTTAGAAAACATTGAGAATGGAGTTAAAACACCTGAAAAAGATATTAGAACGATCCATAAAAATGGTCAAAAACCGGTGTTATCAGCGCTCATGTTTTTTATCTTCCCCATGAGCAGTGTCTAGTTGCTTTCACCTGTCATATAGGCCAAAATTGGCCAGCTATGGGCTTAGTACGAGAGTCAACGTAATATTGGAGGGAAAAATAAAGATGTTCATGCGTAAAGTGAGTTTAGACTTATCCCTCCCGTTAACCTTTCGGGTGATACCGGGTTACCCCTACCTTCTCGGGTATTGCTACCCGGTTACCTGGGAGCCATACCTTCCCGAGTATTACTTCCCAATTTATGTTGATATGATTGGGAAGCTAGCATGTACATGTTTGGGTCACTTATTTCCCTAATACCGCTCTCTCTAGGCAGCCTGACATGAGTTGGCAGGGTTCATGAAAATGTGACTCATTGTTGCTTCAGGTCCACTCATCTCCTTACTTCCCACTCCCGCTAGTCGAGAATGGTTTTGGGATAAGGTGGAGGCTAATAACCTATCTTAACTTGTCCTAGGGTTCGACCACCTAGCGTTGTAAACGCACCCACTCGAAGTGGCGCGCTTTTAGGTGAAGTGGACGTCTAGTCTACGATGACACGTCATACAACTTGTCCTAACCTGTCATATGGTTCGATCACTGATAATACCGTATTTTTACCCATTTTACCGTCTATTTTAGAACACATTAATTAGTGTTTCACTCGCTTTTATATGTTTTTATTACGATTTTCGGATATTTGTAGTTTCAAAACTCTATTCAGGTTACTTAGTCAAAAGCATTGCAAATTGGAGAAAAACTAAATTTTCGGCTCATAGTCAAACCGTCAGAAATTCAACTGCCAAAGAGTTTTGGAGATTTTGGAGATATTCAAGAAGGACCAGCTACCTTTCCATTCCAACTGATCCAGCCCAATTTTGGAGATATTCAAGAAGAGCCAGCTACCTTTCCATTCCAACTGATTTGCGGATGATCCAACGGTTCAATCAAAAGATACATGGAGATCAAGACGTCCCATTCGGCCACCCCTGGAGCAGCTCCACCCGCGGCCAAAAGGCAGTTCACCGCGGGCAGAAGCTCTCCGCCCGCAGCCAAGAGGCAGTTTGCCCCCAGGCATAAGCCATGGACCCGCGGCCAACACCTGTTTCGTCCCATAAGCCCATTTGCAAGCTCGTTCGAATCCCGTCAAGTTCAATCACGGAGAAACCCTAAAAACCGACAAAATTAGAGCAAAAGACCTATAAATATGTGTTTTAGTAACCCTATTTTCGGGTGCCCCTTCCTTGTGCCACTTTATTTTACCTTTTCCACTAAATTTTGTTCTTATTTTTGCTTTTACTTTTCGAGATTTGTAGAGAAGCATTACAAGAAAATACAGTTTTTGTGACTACTTTTTGCGACTGTTTTTTTAGTCACAAAAATGCGGGACGAAAATGTGACTAATTTGTGACTACTTGAAATGCAGAGGCAAAACAGTCGCAAATTAACGACAACACGTAGTAGTCACAAAAGAGTCGCGAATTTGTGATGTTTAAGGACTTAGCGACTCATATTTTAGTCTGACTTTGTAGTCTCAAAAATAGTCCCAAATTTGTGATTGATTTGCTTCGGTTTAGCAATTCCACTCGAATTTTTAAAAGAAATTCATCAATATATAATTATAAATATGTTAATTTATAAGTTTTAACATATATTTAAACTGCTATATACACATGATCATTGTAAAGTCATATTCAAACCTTCTAGGTTATGTTTAGGGTTTAGATTAAAGGTTTTTGATTTAAAAAAGTGTCACAAAAGGGTCCTAAATTTGCGACCGTTTAGCAACTCCACTCGATTTTTTTAATAGTAGTCACAAACGGGTCCCAAATTTGCGACCGTTTAGCAACTCCACTCGATTTTTTTTAATAGTAGTCACAAAAAGGTCCCAAATTTGCGACTGTTTAGCAACTCCAATCGATTTTTTTTAAAAATCATCAATATTGAATTGTAAATATTTTAATTTTTACGTTTTTACATAGATTTGAACTACTATATACACTGAATCATGATAACAGAGAAAAAAACTTTTAAATTCCAGTATTTAAATTTATGTTTGTATATTCTCATAACATGTAGTAAGTGTATATGTGTTTTATATGGAATGGTTTTGAAAGATAGAAATCTTTCAAAATTTACTTAACATATCTTAGTTTAATCTTTAAATAGGGAGTTGTAGTGTTAAAATTAGAATAAGAATAATTGTAAAGTCATAATTAGAATAAGAATGATTGAAATTTTAGGGTTTAGGATATAGGTTTAAAATTGTCACAAAACAGTCGCAAAATGCGACTATTTTGCGCCTATTTTGCGATTATATTATGAAAATTTAAAAAATATTCAAAGACTTTTGTGAAAGATCATGCAACAATTTTTTGCATCTTGTATTTTTCGTTTGCCACCAATTTGCGACTGTTTAGTTAATTACTAGGCATTTCTTTCTCTCTCTACATTTTAGAGGTAGAGTCGTTGTGGATTGTATGCAGATTGGAATCCGAAATCGAATAAAATTTGTGTTCCTGCGCGAAGAGAACTAGGGACAACTAGTAGAACTGGCGAACGTAGTATAACTAGTAAAACTGGTATCACTGAGAATAATCATTTATTAATTAAAAATGGTGCAACTAGTATAACTGAGGACAACGGCGTATAACTGTGGACAACTAAAGTATACCTGGGAACAACTAGTGTAAAACTGGGTACAACTATAAGTATATATTGAGTTGTTTGGTGTTGTTTTCGCAGGATAGAATGAGCAACAGCGTATGCATCTATTATAAATGTCAGGGGGGCATTTATAGTGTAGTGTTAAAAGAGGAGATAACTTTGGAGAAGGTGGAAGGTAGGCTATACAAGAAGCATGCGTTAGATGAAAGTAAGGTTAGATTGGAATTGAGTTACTTTCCTATGGTGGTTGGATGTGAAGAACATTTGAGTATTTTTGATGATGAAGATCTTGCTGGTTATGTAATGACCGTTGATAAAGAGAACCGTAGACCTGTTTTGAATGTGGAGGTCATGACTAGACCGGAGTTGCCCTCGCAACAGTCGAGAGCGGGGAAAAGCTCGTATGGTATGAACTATGACCATCAAAGTGATGATGAAATAGGACCTAATGCCTTGACGTTTTACGTAGACAACAGACAAGCAAATGAAGAAGAGGAGGTGAGAGAGGATGATGATGATGTATTGGAGGATAACAGTATGGATACATCGGGTATGCGTGATGAATATTATGAGGAAGGGGAAGCACCCGTTGTTGAAGGTAGTCAGTTTGTAGCTCCATGGGAAGACGGTTTTGGTGTGAGTGTGCGTCAAGAATTCCGAGATAAGAAGGCGGTTATAGAGTTGGTCCAGAAATTGTCATTTCTTAACTCTTTTGATTATGTTATAAAACATTCTGATAGAACGCGGTGGGTGGTTAAATGTTCTATACGAAGATGTAGTTGGGGTCTACGAGCAGCAAGGATTGATAACACGGATATGTTCTCGATTAGAACGTACACGAAGATGCACACATGCAACCGGGCTGATCAGAGTGCAAGCGTTGATAAGAGGAGAGGCTCATCACAGCTAGTTTCATCTTTTTTGAGTGAGAAATATCCCGGGAAACTCGAAACTCCAAGGCCTAATGTCATCAGGGAACTAGTTAAGCAAGAATATGGTGTAGAAATATCATACTCGACGGCGTTGAGAGGGAAAAATCAAGCGGTTTGTGATTTGCGTGGTAGTCCGGAAGATGGGTACAAGATGTTGTATAGTTATTTGTACGTGTTAGAGGAGGTCAATCCTGGAACGATAACTAGTGTGGAACTGGATGAGGCGGGAAAATTCAAGTATCTATTCATAGCTTTGGGAGCTAGCATTGAAGGGTTTGCATGCATGAGGAAAGTGATAATTGTGGATGCAACTTTCTTGAAGAACGGATATGGTGGAGTACTAGTTTTCGCCATTGCTCAAGATCCTAATCGTCACATTTATCCCATAGCGTTCGGTGTACTCGACGGTGAGAACAATGCGAGTTGGACATGGTTTTTTGAGATGTTGAAAAGCGTTTTAGGCAACCTAGGGGACTCCTCTGAATTGGTATTTGTGAGTGATAGAAATCCAAGCCTCATCAACGCAATAGCAAACGTGTTCCCACAAGCTCGGCATGGGTATTGTTTATGGCATTTGGCCCAAAACGTGAAAGGTAATGCTTCTAATGCAAACAAATCCGTAGTGGCTTTCAGATTCCAGGAGTGCGGTTGGGCTCACACAGAGGCTGAGTTCTACAGTCGTTACAACATGTTTAAGAGGAGATTTCCTTCCGCGGCGAAGTATGTGGAGGAAAGCACCGTGAAGGAAAAATGGTCAAGATGTTTTTTTCCCGGTGCCCGATACAACCTAGACACGAGCAATTCTGCGGAATCTCTGAACAACACTTTTAACAACGCGAGGAAGTACTCCTTAATACCCATGCTGGATACTATCATTGCAAAGTTTTCTGATTGGTTTAACGAGCATAGGAAAGAGGCCGTGTCAGGACATGTTGATAACAAACTGGTGCCTTTGGTTGAGAACTTCTTGCATGATAACTGGGCTACTGCTAAGAAATTAACCGTGAGGGAGGTAAACAGTTACGAGCTCGAATACGAAGTCGTTGATATTGATACTAAGGTTTATTTGGTGAACTTGGAAAGGAAGAGTTGCTCTTGTAGGTTCTTCGATATTCAGAAGTATACTTGTCTCCACGCACTAGCAGCATACATCTCATTCAGAAAAAATGGTGGTGGAGTTAGTTGTCGTGATACCCAAATAGAAGTCCATGAGTTGTGTTCGAAATATTATTGGACGGAGTTGTGGGCATTGGCTTATCACAGGTCCATTTATGTTGTCCCGGATATGTCTGCATGGATTGTCCCCGATTACATCAAAGAGAAGCAAATCCTACCTCCGGATCGCAAGATAAAAAAGGGTAGGAGGAGAGTGACGAGGTTTCCATCAGCAGGAGAAAGGCGTCGTCGAAGGACACCGAATAAAAGGCGTCGAAGAACACTACCCTGGATTTTATTTGGAGATAAGAACTTGTGATTTTTGCTAGCTTTTGTTCTGTAAAACAACTCAGTACAACTGGTATTTCATTATGTAAAACTACTTATGTCCTGAAAATTGATTATGTTCTGTTAGAAACAACTAGGTATAACTCGTTATCACTATACTTTATCTACAAGGTGCACGTAATTATTCAACCGGCTTGTTTGTATGCATAAAATATTTGAAATGATATTTGGTGTCGAATAAAATGTTATAACATCAAGAGAGTAGCATTAAAAAGGGAAAATATTAAATTCCCATCTTTTTATGAGTTGTTGTGGAAACAATTACACAACATTGTCCTTGTAGTTTTAAAAGCATTTACATAGTAATAGCCAGTTTAGGAAGACCTACTAACCTAAATACTGATTTGACGCAAATGACTGCATAAAACAATCAGAACTATATGTCTAAGCACTTATCTATTCTGTAAAACTAGTAAAACATATCTTAAGGGCAAGTAATACTAGATAAACATAAAACCAGCAAAAGTACAACTATGACCAACTATGACCCAAACTCGTACAACTAGTATACTCTGGACAACTATGACCAAATTTTTAGAGGGAAATTTGAAATTCATTTGGCGCCGAATTCAAATTTATCGAAAATTTCAAAATAAAAAATCCAAATTTTTTGCAAAGCTTTCTTTTGTCTCCTCCAAACAACCTTTTCCAATTATCCTCCCATTTAGCAAATCTCGCAACTCTCTCTCTCCCTCTCTCTCTCCTTTTCTCTTCCTTCCTTCACGAGAATCTGAAATCGAAATGGAGAAAAGTAGCTATCACTGGACGGACAACTTCTGCGTTGAACCATACGAGGAGGAGAGGAGGCGCAGTAAGGAGATGAAGCGGATGAAGGAGCATTTCGACATGCTTGCCTTCATCGACGACGCCCAATATGGGATTCCAACCAAATGCCCATGTGGTGGACAAATCAAGCAAGATGTCTCCACACAGCCAAATGTTCGGAATGATTTCGACACTTTATCGGGCAGTAGGTACTTCACCTGCAACGAATTTAAGGTAAAATTTCATTTCTAGGTTTTTTATGGGTAATACTAGTTAAACTAGGTAAAATTATTTGAATGTTCTTCGATGGATAACTAGTAAAACTAGGTAAAACTATTTGAATGTTCATTGCTAGGATGATGGACTCCACTTTCGCCAGCCGTGGGTTTTTGGTGTCGAGCAAGAGATTTCGAAGCTAATTCGGAAGGTTGAAGAGCAGAGCGAGAAGATTGAAGAAATGCAAAAGAAGATTGAAGAAATGCAAAAGGAGATTTAAGTAGTTGTTTAAGACATTTTATCTAAAATGTTGTATAAGACATATTATGTAAAACTTCATTTCAATTTTGTATAAGACATTATGTAAAACTTTCTTTCAATTTTCTTTAAGACTAATGCACGTGTTTGCTCAGCTAATCTTATCAATGGCTTTGTTTTTTATCTTGTATGTTTCTTATCTTATCAACGGGTTTGTACGTAGTTGTACGTAGTTATACCAACATATTTTTACCAAGTATTACCAACTTAGTTTTACAAAGTTTTCCTATTTTTACCAATTATTACTAATATATCTGAATTCGAATGCAAAGTCATACCAAAGCCCCAACGAATATCAACATAAGTTCTACAAACCACCACAAAAGTTTAAACCAACACCAAGTTCTATGTCCAAACAAACCCAACAAATAACCGAGAAATAAGTTCAACAAACAACCAAAAGGGAGAGAAACACCAACATCTATCCATTCCTCGCTCTCTCTTCTTCCATAGATGCTTCCACCGTAGCCAATCTTGCATCAAATCCATTCACCTTCTCTTATATCTCTTTTATGCTCTTCAAGATCTCGGCCAATTCGGTTGGAGGTGTTTGCACCGGTGGAGCCTCTATTCGTTCCATCTCCTTATCCTTTTTGGCACGCGAAGCAACGTCTTGATCAAACAGGTCTTCAAAGAAGATAGTGTAACCTTTGGCCAGACGCTTGGTCCAACTATCAACCAAGAGATCATCTTCATCACGATCGTCGTCTTCCTCTAAGATTTGAGCCAATAGATTGTTTTCCTCTTTCAGACTGATTAAAACGAGGCTGTCAATGTCCTGCTGTGAAGGAATCAAATAAATGTTACCAACTTAAAAAAACCACAACATATAACCATTTACCAAGTTTAGATGCAAGGTACAACTTACCTGAGTTGTACCAAGTTCTTCATTGATTGCCTCAATCGAAAAACCTTTCATATCTCCTTTCTTGAACTTCGACTTGCACATCCTCGGACACATCAAGTCTGCTCTTGGGACACTCTCCCTAAATCGCTTTCCCAATTGAGGAATTGCCTCAAACGCTAGTAGCTACAAAACAATTCTGAGTTGTAAGACTTACTTTCAATTAAAGAAACATCAACATTCTCATAATCATTGTACTTACCTCCAAAGGAATACAGAATCCAGGAATGGGCCACTGTGTCCCTGCCTTCACCCCCCTTTTGGCTTGAAAATGTTCCACCATGTGCATGATCTCCTTCACCATGAAGTCGTAAGAAAATCTCCCCCAAGGAAATGTCCTACAATAGTCAAGATCATCCACAGCCCTTTTAAACACTTTCAAAACGTCGGGTGCACCATCTCCATTCTTCATTTGTGCACAAACTATACTCGAAAGGAAGAACAACACAGCCATCTTCAATATGTCATTATCAGCTCCCATTTCTTCAAGCTTTGCTTTCACATCTTCCTGCCTCACCGTTCCCATACCGAAATGACGCGTCATGAAATCCATATTACCCCTTTCCTTATATCTAAGAGGATAATTTTGGCAGTTCAAACTCGAGATCAACGCGTGTTCCCTGAGGCCATAACGCACAGGAACTCCATTTACAACGAACCAAACTTCCTTCCTCTTCAGGATCTCGGATGTTCGCAACACGAGCATCCACATGCCCTGAACCTTGTGGTTATGGTCCTTAGGCATGTGGAACAAGTGTTTGAACTGAGGATGCGAGACAAACCATTCCCTCTCAGCATCGGTCAGGGGCGGGTTCAGGCCGTCAAACGTTTTGAACACGTCTTTGAGATAGCACCGTGTCCCTACCTTCACAGGATTTTGATAGCTGCTAGTAGGGAGTTACAAACTCTTTGGTTTTAGTGCCATGAACCTCTGCTCAATCTGCAAAATAACAATCAACTTCACTCAGTTATACAAGAATTATGCCATACAGTTTTACCAAGTTTTCCTAGTTGTACTACTATAGTTTTACCAAGTTCTACAGCTACAGTTTTACCAAGTTTTCCAAAGTTATACTACTATAGTTTTACTAAGTATTCCCCAGTTATCCTATTTATCACAAGTATCACGAATATACCAAGTAGAGTTACCAAGTATTCCCTAGTTGTCCTATTTCTCCCAGTATTACTAGTTTTCCCTACACATTATTCCCTATTTCTACTAGTTTTCCCTATTGCTTCTTACCTCACTCTCCGATTCATATTCGGATTCGGTTGCTTCAGTTGATTCTCCACTCGAGTCATTGGCTATCTCCTTGCCCTTGGCTGCTGCCTCTCCTTCTTCTTCGTCTTCTTCACCGCTCTCTTCTTCTTCTT
>PKMM01020990.1:116465-175272 GCA_002933915.1 Eutrema heterophyllum
CTGCGAATCCCCTACTTCTTTTGGGCCGATCTTCATCTTCTTCGCCGCCCTCTTTTCTTCACCGGGATTCTTCTTCTTCTTCGCACAAACCTTCACTTTCGCCGGATTCTCGTCCTTCTTCGGATTCTCCGTCACTTTCGCCTCCTTTGCGCCGCTATTAGGGTTTCTACTCTTGTACCGTCGTGTTTGAGCCACCATTATCAAGTGAAGGAGGGGAATACGGAGAGGGGAATTTGGGGAGAATTCCTCATTTTTCCCGAGTTTTATGGGAGAAAAGGATTCAATTTATGAATTTTGAAAACAAAAAAACCGAGATTCTCGGGTGCAATCAGGTCAAATCCGCGTCTCTCGGGTCAAATCGGGTCACACCAGGTACAGAATGTAAATATCATGATTTTGGTCTGGTTTTTTTGTAACTTACTCATTTTTCTATTTAAAAATAATGTTAAATAAACTTACAGATATAACGGGAGATTTGAGATTAAAATCTCAGCAGAGTGCTATACGAGAAGAATCCCCTATCCCTTCTCCAAAACCTTCTTATCTTTCTCTCAATATTCTTCTTCCTTCTTCTCTCCGTCGCCGCTGCCGCCATGTCCTCCATCTGCCCCGCCTTGTTTCTTCCCTCACCGCCGATTGTTCTCCTTCCTCCGATTCTTCTTTTTCTTTTTCTCTTCTTCTCTTCTTCTTCTCTTTGTTTTCTCCACCTCGTCTCCTTCCTTCTCTTCTTTTTTTTTCTGGATCTGCCCTGGTTTTACAATATCGGAGGAGAAAAAGACGATTCCAGGTAAAACCTAGACGGATCTGTAGCATTCGATTGCAAGTCATTTCTGCTTATGTTTCAGAGATTTAGGGGTTTTTTTTTTAATTTGGTGTTCTTAGAGACTGCAGAATGTCGTAGAAAATTCTCGAGGATCTCTTGTCAATTGGGTATTTGGTAATTTGATTACTAATTTGGTAAGTTTGATTGGTAGGATCAAGATTCTGAAGAATATGGAAGTCCGATCGTTTTGGCTACAGTAGTAGCAGATGTAATTAGGTCTAGAACGGAGTCGCTTTTGAAGAAGACGAAAACTGCAGTCTCGCCAAAGCCGATTGTGATGAGAGGTGAATATGCTCATTGTCCAAATCTGACTATCATCGATACTCCTGGGTTTGTTCTTAAGGTAGCTTTCTCTTCTTTTTTTTGGTCTATCTGTATCAAAGTTTGTCAATTGGATAGTTTCTAATTCTTGCCTGAGCAGGCCAAGAAAGGAGAGCCTGAAACCACCCCTGATGAAATTCTATCGATGGTCAAGTCACTGGCGAATCATCTTTGTGGTTGGATGCGGTTCGTGAGATTGATTCAAGCTTTCGGAGGACAATTGTTGTTGTCTCCAAGTTTGATAATCGCCTTAAGGTACTAGAATTTCTGAAACACAACCAGCTATGGACCATAGTTGTTTATTGAGATGTTCGTCTTCTAGTTTTGTTGCTTGAAAGGAATCCCACTACATCGATTAAGTTCACTACAAGAAAACACAATTTTTGCGATCCCAAAAAGAGTCCCAAGGGAGTCATTTGCGACCATTTTAGGACCAAAAACAGTAGTCGTAAATATTTCGTCGTTAAATAGAGTAGTCGCAAAAACAGTCGCTCTTTTGCGACCAATATGTGACTCCCACTATCAGTTGTAAACTTAAGACTAATATGTGACTTCCAATATCAGTAGTAAATTTAAAACTAATATGTGACTTACAATATCAGTCGTAATTTAGAAAGTGGTTCGTGATTACCAATAAAAAAACAAAATAAAAAAAAAACAATTAAAATTCCATAAATTTGATTAAATATCCGAAAATTACAAAACATAAAATTCAATATCCAAAAATATCAAAATTTCTCAAACTAGATAAAGCCAATTTCATCTTCTAGTACGGTTCCTTCTCTGTCTCTATCAGAATCCTTTTAAGGACTTTTCTTGTTGCTGCCGCTGCCGCTCAAACCATGTGTCTGCATCTGCCCACACTGAAAAAACAACAAAACCAAAAATAAGCAAACATATAATTATATATACAGAAAGTCAAACGTGGACAGAAGACCAGATTCTAGAATCAGCTAGCTCCATAGGCTTTTCAAAATTTTCGTCTGCTGCAGGAACATCAAATATCACATCTATAGCCTTCACCTTAATGCTCGCTTTAACTGCAAAAAGTCTTCTCGATCTCATGTTCCACATACATTGCATCAGACCTAAGAAATTCTTGTCCCAGTGAATGACCCGCAGAGCTAGAGCCTATATCTGATAGCAACAAGTCTATATCTAGAAATTAATCACTTGGGTTAGAAGAGTAATTACGAGAGAGCCTTTTCATATAATTCTCTACAGACAAAGATTACTCCACGACACTATGTAAGCAAGGACAAAAGGCACACATTTTGAAAAGGGATATGATAATCATGCTTCCGACCATCTGAGCCTTAGATGAACTTACCAAAACAAATATAAAAAACTAATGCGGTAGGAGTGATTCTCAGAAGGAAAGTAAAAATATTCACATAAAAAGAATACAGAAATATAAATATAAAAACCTATGGAAAGAAGAAACTAATTAGCTGCCACACAAAGCAATGGAAAGAAGAAACTGATTAGCTGCCACACAAAGCAAGATTACCCTCTTTTCTTTGATGTAGCGTCACTAGAGTTTGGAAATATCTTATGGACATACACTAACTAGTTAAACGAAGCTCATAAGCTCAGTCCTATAACTTCGGAAGGAGATGCAGCTAATTAGCAATCTTCAGAGCTAAATGATGTGATCAAACAATTCTCATATGACATGACAACCAAAACATGTATCAAGCAGGGAGATAAAGACAATGTTAAGCTTAGTCTAACACATATGTAGCAATAGAAGGCAAAACACCAATGATTAAAAGGGATTAATTTAATATAAGAAGAAATCCCACACCTTAAGGATGAAAAGCAGATAGTTACGGGTCTCAATACAAAAACTTGACTCCATTTCTGTTCTGCCACCAAACTAGCTAAAACATGAAACTCCATCTCTACCGACACCAAACTTCGAACTGTACAGAGAGAAAACAGACTCACCATGTCGCAGACAAGTCAACCAGAACTGGCTTATCAGAGTTCACAAACAGATCCTCGAACGAGTTGTATGTCTGCTTCTTCGCTTCAATCTGAAGTAATAACGACAATTGTTTAAACCCTATAGAACTAGCAGAAACTAAAAAAGAAGAAGATATTTACAAGATGGTTCACCACCTGAAACTAAAAGCTTAAATCTAACCAGAAACAAAGTGTTGAAGCTGAAATTAAAAACTTCAATCTAGAAGCAGCAAGAAGAAACTTAACCTTTTGGAGATGATGATTCATCACATGTCCTTATACTTGTTTTCAACTCTTCTCAAGATATCAAATGCGGGTAAGGCAGAACCGAGGCTTGTCTAGAGGAGGCAGGGGTGCTTCCATCAATACGGATGCAGCCCGCTTTCTTTTTCTGCAATTTTTTTTGTAACTCGTATGAGAAACAGAGGGGCTTTTTGGAAGCTTTGCTGAGTGTTCAATGCCTTACTTTAAAAAACTGGTGTAATGCCTCAAGCATGGACTGATGATGTGCAAATACTAGAAATTTGCAGCCAGCCTGCATCACAATGCTCAAAGAGAAAGGACAATAACAGGTATCAGACATGTATGAGAAATTTTCAAAACAGTTTACTATTACCTCAAGCACGGTTCCCAGATAATCAAATACAGCCAAAGAACGGATAAGGTTGAGCCCCAAACAAAAATAAGAGCAAATCTATCTGAAGGGGAACAAAAGTAAAAGCTAAGGGAGAAGGAACAAAACCGAAATCACGAGCAGAATACCGCGATGGCGTTGTTGACACAAGAAACGAAATCGAAGCTTCCATTTGTACAAAGAACAAATCCGAATTTCGTGGGATTGAAAGATTCACAGCAGAGATCACCAAAACGAAGGAGTATCACACCAATCGACGCTCATAGACTCAAAAAAGAGTTTAATCCAAGGCCTTGAAACCAAGGCCACTGAAATCGATAATTTGAATCTGAATAAAGGAAACCAAGGCCAATCCATTAGCATTCAAGCGCTCAGCGAAAGATAAAGGAGAGAAATTTATTCAAAAAAAAAGAAAGAGAGAGCGAGACCAACCTGTATATGGTGAGAACGAGTCGAACCAAGAAGAAATCGAGGAGAAGAAACGATGCAGATAAAAAAGAAGAAGAGAGTCAATCGACAGTAGAAGAAGAAGAAACGATTCGGTGATTGAGTTTGAGAGAGGAGTGGAGAGAGAGTTTCAGAGATTGAGAGTTGAGACATCGACAATAGAAGGGAAAAAAAAAGAGAAGGATAATTATCGAAGGAGTCTTAGTCGCAAAATTGGTCGCAAATAGCAAAAAGGAGGGATCAGTTACTGCTTAATATTTCATCAAAAATTTAAAATTTGATATGGTCGCAAAATCGTCGCAAAATCGTCTCAAAGGGGTCGCATGCGACTGTTTTGCGACGATACTTAATAAATCATAAATCTATACTATAAATCCTAAATTTTCAATCATTTTTATTCTAAATATGATTTTACAATCATTTTTATTCTAAATATGACTTTACAATCATTTTTATTCTAATTCTAACACTACGACTCTTTATTTAAACAATAAAATAAGATATGGTAATTAAATTTTGAAAAATTTCTATCTTTCAAAATCATTTCATATAAAACACATATATACTTAATACATTTTTGAGTATATACAAACATAAGTTTAAAAATATTGTAATTTAAAAAAAAATTCTCTGTTATCATGATTTAATGTATATAGTAGTTCAAATCTATGTAAAAGCGTACAAATTAACATATTTACAATTCAATATTGATGATTTTTATAAGAAAATCGGGTGGAGTTGCTAAATGATCGCAAATCAGTCACAATTTCAGGTGTTGGTCACGAATCAGTCGCAAATTAGTGGGTAATTTAAGACTTTTCTCTGACTATTAATAAAAATTAAAATGGTCGCAAAATAGTCTCAAAGTGGTCGCAAAAGTGCGACTGTTTAGTGACTGTTCTTAATAAGCCATAACCCTATACCCTAAACCCTAAACTTTCAATCATTTTTAATAAAAATATGACTATACAATAATTCTTTATCTAATTCTAATACTACAACTCTCTATTTAAATATTAAACTAAGATATGTTAATTAAATTTTGAAAAATTTCTATATTTCAAAATCATTCAATATAAAACACATATGTACTTACTATATGTTATGATAATATACAACCATAAGTTTAAAATATTGGAATTTTAAAGTTTTTTTCTCTGTTATCATGATTTAGTGTATTTAGTAGTTTAAATATATGTAAAACGTACAAATTAACATATTTACAATTCTATATTGATGATTTTTAAAAACAAAATCGAGTGGAGTTGCTAAAGAGTAGCAAATCAGTGCAAATTTATGACTCTTTTGCGACTACAATTTCTAACTAAAAAATAGTCGCTAATTTGAGACTCTTTTGCGACCATAATTATATCGTCGTTAATTTGCTACTCTTTTGCCACTCCAATACGAGTGGTCGTTAAAGAGTCGCAAAGTGGTCACACTTTCGTCCCACTTTTTGCGACAAAACAAAGAGTCGCAAAAGTTGGTCACAAAAACTGTGTTTTCTTGTAGTAGTTATCTCAGTTCCTCTCTCATGTAAGTAAAAGCGTTTTCTGGGGAATTAATTGTTTGTTAATGCTTTGTTTGTATTCAGATCCAGAAAGAAAGTACAAGTGGGAAGCGGGGATCGAAGGTCTGGGGGAGAGGAAGTACACGTGGACGACGGAGTTGAAGTCGACGATATCGGAATTGTTTTTTGATATTTTTGGATATATTGGTTTTTGATATTTCGGATATTGAATCGAAATTTTAATTTTTGGATATTGAATCAAAATTTTAATTTTTTTTTTCTTTTGTTTGTATTGGTAGTCGCAAATCTGTCTCTAAATTAGGACGACTAATATTGGAAGTCACATATCAGTCTCTAAATTACGACTGATAGTGGGAGCTACATATTAGTCGCAAAAGAGCGACTGTTTTGCGACCACTTTATTTAGCGACCAAATATTTGCGAGTACTTTTTTTGGTCCCAAAATAGTCGCAAAAGCTGTGTTATTTTGTAGTGAAGTTTTCTCCCGACTTTGGTCTTAAAATCGAGAAATTCCTTTTTAAATCTCATGTTCTTTACTTAATCATGTTTTTGCTTTCTTTAATCATGTTCGAGTAGTTTTTTTGTTGGGTATAGAGATCTCAAGGGGATCTCATGGATCGATTTATCAGTAGGTTTTTAGATTAGGATATCGATTAGGGTTTTTCGTTCTATCCTTATTGTTAATGCATGTTTGCTTGATTGTAACTGAACTTCGGTAAATTAGAGTCACGACAGTGCTGAATCGATATGCTAGAACTAGGGTAGGCGAGCATTCCGCTACAAGATACAAAAATATACTTGTAGAAAATTTGTGAGCGTTAACGAACCTATCTTTGTCAGCATAATTTTATGCGCGGCTAGCGATGAAAACGACTGGTCGAGTATGTAATTCATAAGTGTGTAGGATGTACGAGAGTAGGCTACACATATTTTTGTGTTCCAAGTTCAAGAACCAATAGCTAGACGACAAAAGTCGCTTTTAAAATCCTAATTAATCGCTTATGATGATTCGACCATGACCCCTAGAGAGTTCTTGATTGCCCAACGTTTCATTTATTTGGTTACAGCCTTGCTTTGCTTACTCATTTATTTACTTGCTTGCTTTCTTATTTTCTCGTTTAGTTTATTTAATTTCTAGCTACAAAATCGTGACACACCAAAAACCCTATAAAAACCGTTTTCGTTTTAGACTTCCTTACTAATTCTCTGTCTAAGGTCTCACAGAAAAGTGTGCTTTCCCTGTAGATCGACACCCTAAGTACTACTTCGCACTATTGTGCACTTGCAGACGCCAAGGGTTTATAAATTTTATTACCTGAAGCTAAGCGACAATCCCGCATGCATCAAATTTTTGGCACCGTTGCCGAAGAGGCAATCATTCTTGTTCTGTCACACCTTAGAGGTTAGTAAATCGACTCTAAAACAACTTTTTCTTTTTAATTTTTGGTTTTTTCTTTCTTCGTTTCAGGACTCTGAAACATGGACTCGCCTCTTGAGCGAGATTACTAATACTAGCTGGGTTACTATGACCCATCTTATGCTCACTACTCTCACGATTCACACTCCAACTGTGACTCGTTTTACATGGATCGGAAACCGGCACCGACTAACTACTCTCGAAGAGGCTACGAGCATCATTGCTTTCAAGATGATGATTTTAAAACTCCTTTGCTCAACCACCAACCTCGCAGCTGCAACATTATAACACTCGACCGGGAGTGGGTCGGTACTAATCTTCTTGAGGATTTGTGCCGCGTGATTCTGGGTCGGTATGGGAGGGCTCTTTGGATCGGCATAACTCTCTGCCTCAATACCGATCCAGTGTGCCGCTCTAGGATCGATCGGTGCGGGGCAAGAGAAGGTGTGCCGCGTGAAAACTTGGAGTTCTGGCAGAGTATGCCGATCCATTCTGGTTCGGTGCGAAGTGAGTTGTGGATCGGCACATATCTCTGCCTCAATACCGATCTAGTGTGCCGACCCAAGACGGGTCAGTACACTCCTCTACAAATTGCTCTTTTGCCTTGGCCATCTCTCCTTGCATCCAAATCCGATCAAGCTTGGCTCCTTGTCTTCCAATCCTCCCAAAGTGCTTCCAAGTACCTAGAAAAGACTCCAAAACATGCGAGATACGCTAGGACCTAATGCAAAACATCATATTCTCTAAAGATTACTAAGACACTAAGGAAACGACATGAACTACATGCAAATGACTCGAAACCTAGACAAAATGCATGTTAGAACATGTAAAATATGAGTATATCAACAAGTCGCCTCCACTTGACGAGCAAAAACTTTCTTCTCCTTCAGCTCCTCACCACGTTGAGTGTGAGACAAATATCGTGAAGGATGAGACACTAATGGATGCTTCCGAGCTACCATTGAAGACGCTCTCTAAGGTGAAGGATCCCAGAAAATTTGTTGTTCCATGCCCGATCAAGGGCATGGAATTTTGTGATTCTCTTTGTGATACCGGATCAGATGTGAATCTCATGCTGAAGGACATAGAAAAGAGCATAGGTATTTTGAATTTTCATCCCTCCAAGATATCCATACACTATGGAGACTCTTCTTGTGCAACTCCACTCGGTTTCATACCCGGTTTGCTACTTCGAGTGGAAGATTGTCTTGTTCTTACTGATTTCCATGTTGTGGAGATGAGAAAGGATACAAAAAGACCATTTATCCTTGGTATTTCATTCCTTGCATCTATTGGAGCAATCATTAACTATCCGAGTCAACATATCTGTTTATCGAGGATCAACAAGAGAACCTTGTACCCGGCGATTTTCACAAAGAAATCTCATTGTATTACCATAGGTGGCGGAGATAAACCAATCTTAGACCATGGAGGAGCTACAAAGGACGTTGAAAACGTTCTAGGAGAAGATGCACCTGTCACACTTGAAGAAAACATCGAACCGACAGGTTCAACGTGCAAAAGGAACGCTTTTGATGCACACTTGACACTTGCTCATATGAGACGAGATGGAGACTTAATCGAAGCTAAAGTGAAGCTTAAATGGGGCTTCGTCACCTTGTAGGAATTTTGGTCGGTCCTTTGAATGTGATATCGAGGTCAGCGTTAACCACCTCTGAAACCTCTTGGAGATCCGACGAGTCCCCAACTCGGGGAGGGTTTATATTTCCAATAAGAGGGAATAGAGGATCATTCAAGGGTTCCCGATCAAGGATAGCGACTGGGATAGCCGTTTCTTCTTCGTCCGAATTTCTAAGGTGTCTATTTCTAGCGATTGTCTCCGTTTAGTCAAGACGAGATGGGGACCACTCGGTAGCCGATCTGCATATTTTTTTGCGCATTGTGTTATTTTGATATTGGTTACTAATCTTGTTTTTTTACCTTTGTAGTTCGCAACCCCCTTCCTGCGTGCCCATACAATTTATCCGAGGTGTTGGATACTTTGGCAGCCGAGAAAGTTGACTGGGTAAAGGACTTCTCGCTGAGAAGAATTGAAAGAGCATGAGCTATTCTTGACGGTATTTTTGTTGGGTCAAAATCTCCTTCTCCAGAAAATACCAAGCTGAGCATGGTGAGACTGTCAATTCGTGCGAGGAAAGAGCTCGAGGAGAAATATGTAGCAAGGCGAGCTACTGAGGCGTGTTCCAACTCTCGAGGCCAAAGCGGCGAAGCTGGCTGGATGGAGGGCCAAGCTAGTCAGCGCAGATGAAGAGTTTGAGAGGATCGCTACTTGCATGAGGGACGATATGAAATTGTCCCCAGTTTTGACCGATTTTGTAGGTACTCTTCTTGGGGCCTACGTGGCTAGCTTTGATGTTAGCGCGTTTTAATTTATATAGCGCGTTTTATTCCCCGTTTTAATCCGCCTTTAATTTATATAGCGCGTTTTAATCCGCGATGGATTGTAATAGAACCTTAATCCGTATAGGATATAGTGGTTGAAATCCGTAGAGGATTGTGTGAGTTCATTGTTGTGGCCAGCAACAAACGAAATTGATAAGAATGTGTTAAGATAAAATTGTGTATGATAAAAGACTTAGAATCTGCGAAAGATCGCGTTTACAAATATGGGAGTATATGAGTATATGCACCCACTTCCCCCCTTTTTTTTAAAGATAAAGTTATGTTGGTAGCCAGATGATTTTAATAGCGGAAAATCCCTCTTCTTAGAAGGTCTTCTTCGATCTTCTTTCGGTTTCTTTGGTTGACGTTTTACAGCTCGACCCTTTGGGTTAAGACGTTGTTATCCTCCGTTTTCGAGCGGGACAGCGGGATAGACAATATCTTTGTTGACGTTGGCGAAAGAGACACGTTGATTTGGCCAATCCATGATGTCTCCGGTAGTGGCTAAGAAAGGCCAACCAAGAATTATTGGCGTTGGATCAATCCTTTTTGCCTTGAAGACGTAGAAATCGACTAGGGCTATGCAATCTCCAATTCTTACAGGTACGTCGCGAGCGATTCCTTTTGGTGTTGCACAGGATTCGTCTGACATTCTGATTCTTGTTCGAGTCGGGTAGACATGCTTGACACCGAGGCGTTTAGCGGTTGATTTGGATATGACGTTAAGGTGGGCCCTAGAGTCGCAAAGGACGTTGGTAAACTTGACTCCTGGTATGTTGCATGAGATGAGGAATTGACATTGGTTTTGAATTTTATGGAGCATTTGAACTGGTCTTCCTTTTCTAGCATATGTGAAGAGGTCTTCTATCTCCGAGATGGATTCCTTACTTTCGCAAAAGAAATCTCCAATTTTGTATTCCATAAATTCCTTGGCAAACGTGACTCATTGGGGAAGATCGCAGATCACTTGGTTGAATTCCTCTAAATTCTCCTGGTTTATTTTGTTCGGATACCATCGGTGCTTCTCAGATATGGGAGGGGTCGATTGGAAGGCGCAGTAAGAGTCTATGGTATCATAACAGTAGTAAGAATCTATATAAGACATATCGGTCTTCTTCGGCGGGTTCATTTGATTAGGTGTTGGGGAAGAGGATGTAAATTCTTTATGAGCTCGGCTAGTCTTTCTTGCCGCGTCGTCATGTCGCGTCTGCTGTACCAGGAGAGGGTTTTCTTCTCCCTCTATCACGTTTCCGAGCCGAGCCGAGCTGGGAAGTTTTCCTCTGGCTCTGCTTCCTTTTAGAGTCGTTGTTTAAGCATACCACATCAGTGTTGTGAGCAAGGATTTCCATTGTTGTTGTGAAAGCAAGGCGTGGGCCGAGGCGAGGTTTTCTTGTGTGATTTTCCCCGAGGCATGATCGTGATTTTCTGCGTTGATGTCGGTTGTGTTGTGTCCGCTGAGGTGAAATCCAGAGTAATCGTCGATTTGTTTGGTCATTCGGTTTAGCCGAGGTGGCTCGGTCAAGTTTGGCCTTGTTCCCACAGGTGTCACCTCGTAGACGGGTTGAAAGGTGGTAGTCCCCTCAGGACTCCTTAGGTGTTTGCTGAGGTGCCTGGAAGTGTTGAGAAGTTGAGAGCCGTCGGGTTGAGACCGAACCTCCTTGCGATTCCCCTGGGATGATTTGCCGACGAGCTAAGGTTTTTGGTGTGCAGATCTCGGGATCGGCTTTCCGTCGTCAGCGTCTCGAGCCTCTCTGATAGGTTCTTGTTTAGTTTGTCCTCGAGAACCAAGACTGAACCGAGGCCAAATCGAGAACCAAGACTGAACCGAGGCCAATTTGGTTCTTATTTTGGTTCTGGTTTGGCCTCAGTTCAGTCTTGGTTCTTGATTTGGCCTCGATTCAGTTTAAGAAACGGTATTGATCTCGCCTCAGCTCAGTCCCGTTTTACATGAGGTGAAGTGGCTGAGGCGAACTATCTGAGACAAGCTGTCCGAGGTGAATCTTGTCGAGGCGGACGGAACTAACCCGATATGTCCTTTTAGCTCGGTCCCCTTTTTCCCCACTTTCGCTCGGTTCGGCTAGGAAGGTCTATATACTTAGTCGTTTTCAGACTGTTAATCTCGAGTGGGTGGAAACCGACCCTAACACACAACACCAGGCATGTTGACATTAGACCTAGAAGGATCAACGACACCAAGGCTAGCTGCAGCGGATATCACGGGCTCGACGCCAAGAAGAGAACTCAGCTCGGTGGCAATCATCTGAAACGCCTCGTCAACGTCTAAACGCTTCGTCAACAAATTGACTCGGCGTCGAAAAGAGACATCTCGCCTCGTCAACAAATTGACTCGGCGTCGAAAAGAGAAATCTTGCCTCGTCAACAAAATGGCTCGGCGTCGAAAAGAGAAATCTCGCCTCCTCAACATCTCTACGCCTCGTCAACCAAACGGCTCGGCGTCGACAAGTGACATCTTGCCTCGTCAACAAAATGGCTCACCATTGGCATCTCGCCTCGCCTCGTCAACGGTTCGGCACCGAACAAGTGGCATCTCTCCTCGCCCCGTCAATGGCTCGGCACCGACCGAGTGGCATCTCGCCTCGCCTCATCAACGGCTCAACACCGACAGAGTGGCATCTCGCCTCGCCTTGTCAACGGCTAGACACCAACCGAGCAGTATATCGCTTGTCAACGGCTCGGCACCGACCAAGTGGCATCTCGCGTCGCCTCGTTAATGGCTCGGCACCGACCAAGTGACATATCGCCTCACCTCGTCAACGGCTTGGCACCGACCGAGTGGCATCTCGCCTCACCTCGCCTTGTCAACGGCTTGGCACAAACCAAGTGACATTTTGCCTTGCCTCGTTAACGGCTCGGCACCGACCAAGTGGCATCTCCAATTGCCTCGTCAACGGCTTGGCACCGACCAAATGGCATCTCGTCTCGCCTCGTCAATGGCTCGGCACCGACGGAGTGGCATCTCGCATCGCCTTGTCAATGGCTCGGCACCAACCGAGCGGCACATCGCTTCGCCTCGTCAACGGCTTGGCACCGACTAAGTGGCATCTCGCCTCGCCTCGTCAACGGCTCGGCACCAACCAAGCGACACCTCGCTTCGCCTTATTAACGGCTCGGCACCAACCGAGTGTCATTTCGCCTCGCTTCATCAACAATTCGGCATCAAACGAGTAATGCCTAGGCTCGGCGCAATCAACAACAGCGAGAGTGACAAAGACAGTTCGGCTCGGCAGTTGATCTCGACCTTCATAACATTCACCTCGTCACAATCATCACTGAGTCTGACGAGCTGGGGGGCTAACTGTTGGGTTCGGTTTTCACCTAGCCGATATCAACTGTGGAAACGACTAAGTAAAGAGTGGAGAGCCGAATAAGTGAAGAGGCGAAAGAGTAGAGAGCCGAAAGAATGGAGAGGCGAAAGAGTGGAGAGTCGAAAAAGTTGAGAGCCGAAAGAGTGGAGAGGCAAAAAAGTGGAGAGCCGAACAAGTGGAGAGCCGAAAGAGTGGAGAGGCGAAAGAGTGGAGAGCCGAACAAATGGAGAGCCGAAAGAGTGGAGAGGCGAAAGATTGAAGAGCCGAACAAGTGGAGAGGCCGAGCCAAACTGGCTTACCTCGGATCGAGCCGGAGAAGAGAAGGAGAGGCCGAAACGAACCGGCTCACCTCGGACCGACACGAACCAAGCTTCGGCCCAGTCAAGTCACCGAGCCGACGCCCACGAACCAAGCCTCGATCGAGTCAAGCCGCCGAACCGAGACCAAACCAATACCAAACCGACACAAACAAACCGATGTACCGAGCCGAGCCAATAAGAGAGGAGGCCAAGCCCAAGACAAAGAGGAGCATA
Organism: Eutrema heterophyllum; assembly: GCA_002933915.1. Classification (NCBI taxonomy): domain Eukaryota; kingdom Viridiplantae; phylum Streptophyta; class Magnoliopsida; order Brassicales; family Brassicaceae; genus Eutrema; species Eutrema heterophyllum. The sequence goes on from PKMM01020990.1 coordinate 129,869, forward strand.
AAAGGCCGAGCCCAAGGACGAGACATTATGGACCGAGTTGTAGGCCCATTATGCGACCCAAGTCACCGCTTTCCCTAAGAGATGATTTAAGTTAGCGTTCGCACGAAGATAAAAGAAATATTCCGAGAAATACTTTCCGAGATTCTCTCTTAGATGGTTTACCAGACATGTATAAATAGATGTCATAGTCATTCATAAACGACACAAGTTTTATCTAGCAAAATTGCATAAACACATCTTTGTACGAAAAACTTTTCATAACAGCAATAAAACCATCTTTGAATCTTTGTTTTCGAGTTTCATACTTAAAATCTGGAAGATATTTGAAAAATAAAAAATTACATATTAGTATTTAGGTATTAACTATATGCAATTAAAACCACAAACATGTGTAACGTTAATATACACTCGGCTAACTATATGTAGTTATTGGCAGATTTTTGAAAAGAAAAAAAAAACATAATTAATAGGTGTTAATTATATGCAATTAAAACCACAAATTAAACAACTTGACACACACACACACATATATATATATATGATTGCTTCCCACATAACATCTATGGTAGATTCTTATTATTATTTTTTAAAAAAAAGCATAAATGTATTCATTTATATTTACCATGCAGCTACCATTTAATTTATTAAAACCACCACTGAATTGATTCAAACATATGTAACGTGTGTGATATTTTGAATTTTTAAAAAACGTAAAACCATGTCTAATTTAGACCATTTATTACTCTAATATTCTAGTAGATAAACTTCTACTCACACCACACCTAAATTTACACTTAATGCTAAACTCAAAGTCATCCGAAATCTATTGTTTCAAGCAGGCATATATGAGCTTTGGAGAGAGAGAAACTCAAGATTGCATAACTCACTGTCAAAACCGGCGACTATAGTCATCAAGCAAGCTAGCCAGACTATACTCCTAAGTCCTCAAGCTTCAAACCGTGGCACAGAGACATATTTATCCACTTGGTTCAGATTCATACAAAGGTAGAAGACATTCACAATTTCCAACCGATCAAAACGTGCTTCACTTGTGTTTCTTTCATTTTCACTTTCATATATTTGCTTATATGTATTTTACTCTACTGAACTGCTCAAAACAGTATCTCTGTAAGGGGTGGCCAAAAGATGAATAAAGCATCACCGTTCAAGGAAAAAAAATATATATATTTACACTTAATGCCGACACCACATTTGATTAGTTCGAAATCGGGCATACATAATTATCTATTTATACTTCTATAGTACAAAACTACTACATACGTTTAAAAGCAAATACTACCATTGAATTGGTAAAATTGTTAGGTATGATTTATTCTACTAATAAAGCATGTCAATTAAAAAAAATAAAAGCCAAGCCTTAGAGCATTTTTTTTCTCATTTTCTTGCAATAGTCAAATGGTTGATGATAACTATTTCTAAAAACAACGACTAATTAATCATCATTATCATCTTCAAATGGGTATTCTTTTGTGTTTAAAGAGTAGTAAACGGTTCATTTAGCAAATGTGGTGTTTTATTGAAATAATTTATTGGTTAACGAATATTATTTTAATAACAAATCAAAGTATTTATTTGTCATTTTTTGTTTTCTTTTTCGTCAAAAGCACATTTATCATTCTTTGTTAATCTTATTTTATCAACAAAATTTCTTATTATACTTTTTTGCATACAAAGAAATTTAACTGATTGAATATATATAATTATTTTGCACAAAACAAGAATATAGATAGTTCAAAGTATTTTTGTCTCTATATATATGCAAAAAAAAGTTAAAGTATAAATTTTATGTTTTATTTAAAGTAAAAAATTGTATATATGTTTCAAAAAATTTTGTCAATGACTTTTTTTTGTCTTTCCACTATCTTAATTTGAACTCATAGAGGTGGAGTTTGATCCTTGAACCAAAAATTTATGGTTTCCGCATGCAAATAATGAAATTTGTTTTAATAAATATCTTATTTTACTTTTATTTTTTGTAAACCCGTCTAATATGGATTTTAGAAACTATAAATCCATGTAAATAATTAAAAAAAAATTGTTTCATTTGGTTCCTTAAAATTTTTGAAAAATTACAAATAACATGCAATAACCTGAGCGTAGCGTGGACTCCCACTTAGTTTTAATACAATTGAACAATCAACAAAATCCCCAATTTCAGCAATGATCTACAGAATCCCAACACACAACTAAAATCATTGAAATTTCATATGATTAAGTCACCAAACCCCCAAATCGCGAAACAAGTGATCTTTGTTCGTGGGACAGATCACTTTGCCGCTAAGCCGTCGCCCGTCGCTGTGAACCCAACTCACCGGGAACATCGAATAAAAATCGTCNGCATGAGTTAAGATTCTGCTCCGGTTACTCTCGATGAGTTTTCCGATTAACCAACGCGACGGTCAATACGACTTTTGTGGGGAGAGATAAGATTCCTAATAGAGGTTGAGCCATGGCTGGAGATGCCTACGAATGCTCCCGTGTACCTGGAACTTATCAATGAAAATCACATAATTTTTTTTTTTTTTTTTTTGAATTGAATGTCAAATTTATTCAAACCCAAAAAAACGTTTTTACAACTGAGTGCATCTTATTTAGACTTACAAACATAGATTACTCTTTCTGCTCGTGGAATTGATAAAAACATAATCATCGAGAAGCAAACCAAGTTTGCATTCCACTCTCATATCTTGTATCTCCCATTTGTCAAATAGAAGTCAAAATGTTTCGAATTTGCTTGTCAATTATTTTTTATTAGCTGCGCTGCTTGTCTTGGAGTTTCACCATGTCTTCTGTTGTTCCTTTCACGCCATATGGTGTGGAGGGAAATTTGGAAAGCATACCGTAGAAGGAATAAATTGATTTTGTCTCGAAAGCTGTCCACCAGTAGGTCGATGATTTGATCCCAAGATGTTGTGTAGTTTGTCAATAAGATGTTCCGGACCAAGTTGGACCAGACTTCCTCCGAGAATCTGCACAAAAAATAGAGGTGGTTCCGTGTTTCATTTGCCGTTTGGCATAGAACACAATCTCTGTTGGCTGAGCTATTCCATTGAATCATGCGATCTCCCGTCGATAATCTGTTGTGAGTTGCTAGCCAAGAATGGAAAGTATATTTCGGTGTAGCGTAGGAAAACCAGATTCCCTTCCACCATTCCTTTACCGGCGCTGCTTCTCTTATCAAGTGCCATGTTTTTTTAGCTGAATCCAGGCCGAAATAAGTCTCCCTTGCTTCTCCAAAGAACTATGTCCTCCCCATTTAGCTCACCTCTTCTCCCCTGTTCATAAATCACTTCCTCTATAAGATTGCATAGATAAATCATGTGTCGTCTCTTTCTATGAGTTTGCAAGACATGTTCCACAATAGCGTGGCGAGATATCCCCATGTTGATACAACCGCGATCCCCCAAGCCATCCGCCAATATGCCTAAAGGCGACCATATATCATACCAAAAGGATGTGTTTGAACCATTTTGCACATCGATTTTCACAAACTCCTTCGCAAGCTCTCTATACTTGAGTAATTTTTTCCACATCCATGATCCTAGAGACGTAGAGTTTTTTATTGTCCAAAAAGAACCCTTTCGTATTAAGTACATGTGAATTCAATTCACCCATAAAGAGGAGTGATCAGATAGAATTTTCCATATAAGCTTAAGGCAGCTGACTTTGTTTGCCTCCCGCAGTAGTCTTAATCCCAATCCTCCTTCTTCCTTGGGTTTACAAACAACACTCCATGATATTTTCGCTTTCCTCGTACTCAGTTTCGGACCCGGCCATAAAAACGCAGAGCAGAGTTTTCACTTTCTGTTAGACAGCCTTTTGGTAAGCGACAAGCAGAAATCTAGAAGTTCGTCAAACTATGAATAACCGATCCAATCAATTGAAGTCGACCAGCAAACGAGAGGTACCTTGCCATCTAGCTGCTTATTTTTTCCTCGTATCTTCTCTATCAGCGGAGCATAGTCTTGGATTGTCATTCGTTTCGTCAGGAGAGGAAGTCCCAGATAACGAACTGGGAGAGTACCTGAATCAAACAAAAACTGATCTAGGATAGCAAGTCTGTTCTCCTCTGAAACTCCCGTCATAAATAACATAGATTTCTCAAGACTAATAGATAACCCAGAGCACTTTGCAAATTCTTCAAAAACATGGAGAATACCCTCAACAAAATATGTCTTTCCATCAGAGAAAACTAGCATATCATCGGCAAAGCATAAATGTGTGAGATTAAGCTTCTGGCATTTAGGATTGAACCTGATTTTACCTTGTAAGGTCGTCATGTCTATCATTTTTGAGAGGATGTTCATGCATATCACAAATAGATAGGGTGAGAGAGCGCATCCTTGTCAAAGCCCCCTTTCACTCCTGAAATATCATGCTAGTCCCCTATTTACCTGAACCGAGAAGGAAGCTATTGTGATACATAATTTTATCCCAGTGTACAAACTTCTCCGGGAATTTCATGGCTGATAACGTGGCAAGAACAAAGTTCCATTGCACCGAATCGAATGCTTTGGATATGTCTATTTTTAACGCATATCTTGGGGATATCGAGTCTTGATGATAGCTCTTCACCAGCTCAGACGCAAGTAGTAAGTTTTCCATGAGCAATCTGTTTTTCACAAATGTAGATTGGTTTGAAGCTATGAATTTCGGTAAGACGGCTTTTAGACGATTCGCCAGAATCTTGGAGATCACTTTATAGAGAACGTTGCAACAAGATATAGGCCAGTAATCCTTCATCTCTCTAGAATCTATTTTCTTCGGAATAAGAGCCAAGATAGTAGAGTTTATACCTTTCGGTAAGAAACCCTTTTCAAAGAAAGACTGAATTGCCACTACAAAATCACTGCCCAATATCGACCATGATTCCCGAAAGAATTCCGTTGTGTAACCGTCAGGTCCCGGAGATTTATTCCCTCCCATAGCAAAGAGCACATCTTTTATTTCAGTCCCCGATACTGATCTACTAGGTGATACAGCATCTGCTTCAGCACATTCAAATTGCAGCAATTCGCACAGTTCTTCCTTCGACAGCTCCAATTGGTTCTCCATTCGGTGGGTTAAGAAATTCTTGAAGAAGTTCTCTACTTCCTCCTTGATTTCGTCTTGTGTGTCGACCACTGTCCCATCGCTTTTCTGGATTTCCCAAATTGAGTTTCTGACCTCTCGTGTCTTAACCGCATGGTGGTAATATATGTTGTTTCCATCTCCAACTTTTAGCCAATGAATTTTTGCTCTTTGACTTAGATATCTCTCCTCTAGTTCAGCGAGTCTACTCTATCTAGAAAATGCTCTTGACTCGTCCTATATAGCCATCTGCGATTGGGTTATTAATGTTCTCTCTTGACAGCGACACAGCTCTTCATAAGCTTTCTTTGTTTTTTTGACAAATCCCCAAACTGATCTTTGCTTAATTTCCGAAGTGCAGGTTTTAGCCCTTTCAACTTCTTCNAATCTGTTTTTCACAAATGCATATTGGTTTGAAGCTATGAATTTCGGTAAGACGGCTTTTAGACGATTCGCCAGAATCTTGGAGATCACTTTATAGAGAACGTTGCAACAAGATATAGACTAGTAATCCTTCATCTCTCTAGAATCTGTTTTCTTCGGAATAAGAGCCAAGATAGTAGAGTTTATACCTTTCGGTAAGAAACCCTTTTCAAAGAAAGACTGAATTGCCACTACAAAATCACTGCCCAATATCGACCATGATTCCCGAAAGAATTTCGTTGTGTAACCGTCAGGTCCCGGAGATTTATTCCCTCCCATAGCAAAGAGCACATCTTTTATTTCAGTCCCCGATACTGATCTACTAGGTGATACAACATATGCTTCAGCACATTCAAATTGCAGCAATTCACACAGTTCCTCCTTCGACAGCTCCAATTGGTTCTCCATTCGGTGGGTTAAGAAATTCTTGAAGAAGTTCTCTACTTCCTCCTTGATTTCGTCTTGTGTGTCGACCACTGTCCCATCGCTTTTCTGGATTTCCCAAATTGAGTTTCTGACCTCTCGTGCCTTAACCGCATGGTGGTAATATATGTTGTTTCCATCTCCAACTTTTAGCCAATGAATTTTTGCTCTTTGACTTAGATATCTCTCCTCTAGTTCAGCGAGTCTACTCTATCTAGAAAATGCTCTTGACTAGTCCTATATAGCCATCTGCGATTGGGTTATTAATGTTCTCTCTTGACAGCGACACAACTCTTCATAAGCTTTCTTTGTTTTTTTGACAAATCCCCAAACTGATCTTTGCTTAATTTCCGAAGTGCAAGTTTTAGCCCTTTCAACTTCTTCGATAACCTGAACAGAGCAGATGTAGAGACAAAGACTTCCTCTGTTTCTCCCCATTTTGTTTCCATCAGCGTTAGAAATCCAGATGTACTTACCAATGCATTCGTAAATTTGAATGGACGTCTTGGTTTCACAGCTTCTGTCGTGATCTGAATGCGACATCTCATATGATCAGAACATCCCCCAGCTTCAAATACACAATAAGATTGTGGGTAGTTTGCATACCATGAATCACTCATCAAGACTCGATCAAGCTTTTTGCATACCAAACCTCCCTCCCGTTTATTGCACCAAGTAAACTGTGGACCATGAGTAGTCAAATCAGCAAGAGAGTTATAGCTGACTACTTCTTGGAAATCTCTCATACTTGAATGGTTGATTGATGAGGGAATCCCGAATGCTCTTCAGCGTCTAGAATCTCTCACCAAAAATCAGCCAAGGTTTATCTCGAAACAATGGAGAGTTCTGATGATTTTTTAGATCCTCCCTTAACTCTCTTCTTTCCTCCACAAAATTTGATGCATAGATGAAAGAACATAAAAATTACTCCTCCGCACCTTCCATTAAAATCGAACATGTTATCATCTGTCCACTTTTGAAAAAAAAGAGTTACTTTCACCTTCGAACTCCACACGACCCAAATCCTTCCCAAACGATGATGCTCATAGTTAGATAATAGGGACCAATCCTTAAACACAACTGATGCAATTCTGCTCGCCTTCCCCTCTTTCACTCTCGTTTCCATCAGCCCCCCAAATTGAAATGTACCTTTTTGTATCCAACTACGGACAATAGAATGTTTAGTAGACTTGTTGAAACCACAGATGTTCCAAAAGAAACCTGACATTAAAGTTCTTTCCAAGTAGACCTTGTGTTAAATTTGCTCGGAGCAGACTCATTTGCTTTTTGATTGGTTTGATCTACTTTCTTGATGTTTCTAGTTTGCCTAATAGCCATATCTTTCCCTCTTTGATTCGGTTCATGACACAAAGTTGTATTTTCGTTAGAATCAACTTCCAGAGTTGTATCTGTGTCCACCAAATTTCTCTGTTCCAACTCAATCCCCCCCCCCGGTTCAACACTATCTTCCGTTTTCTCCAAATTTCCATCAACCTCCAGCTCCCCCTTATCCCATGACTCCTCCTTCTCCTCACTTTCTTCTTTCTCAGGGTCACCTAGTATTGAAAATTTTTACTTTGATAAGATCGAAACCTGTCCAAATTCCAACTCCGTTTTCTTATTCGGCATGCGCCCAACCTTGGTTGGTGACACTGTAGACCATTCCCCTTCCTCTTTTTCCTCCATGATCTGAGCCAAAACGTTCTCTGTCAAGACTTCTCTCTCAGCTTCAGCCACCACTAGAACCATCTCCGTTGTAACCGAATGTGGCTTAGTAGCGACTGGAGTAGATGATGCTTTATGAATCAAACATACCTTTGCTAAGTGACCCCATTTCTCATAAGTAGCACACCTCACTAGCAGCCATGGATAAGAGAACTCCACCAACGATTCTTTTCCATCCGAAGAGGTAAAGTACATCGCTTTGAGTTCTTTGACGAAATTTTGGCCAGCTTGAAGTCCAAGCCTTGATCTGTTTCCGGATGCAGTCGAACCGGTACTCCAATTGCACTCGTGATGAAACTGAGGCATTTCCAAGAGAACATATCTAGAGGAACGTTCCTCAAATAAACCCATAACGGAACTGTATTTACCTCTAATGAGGATTCTTCTTCTAATGGAGACCACTTCGTCAGCAGATTCGAAACTTCATTGTTGTTGAATTGATTACGAAAACTTCAATCATCTGTGACTTACCTCCCAAAGCCCATATCTTGTTAACAATCGCGTGCACTTAAGCTACATGAGGCGCCGTAGCTAAGAATCTTCCAATAACGAAGTCTTCCCATAAAGGAGAAGCATCTGTAAACACCTTGTCAGGGAACAAAACCGATTCAATACCATCCTTCCTTGAAACATTGAGCTCGGACTTAGTAAGACTTTTCTTCTTATGCACCATGTTGACCCAAGAGGTCGTTGGAGCTGTCGCAACTTGAGTTGGAGAAGATCCCTCCTGATTCACCGCCGGTAGTCCCTTTTGGTTCATCGATTTAGATTCAATCAAAAAAGAACTAGAGCCATCACTTACTCCTTCCTTCACTGGTGCTTCTATCTCGGGTGGAGGAGACTGAAGATCCAGTCCCACCATGCCGACCGAAGCCAACAGATAAAAGAGATATTTGCATGGTTTGTACTTATTTAGGAAGTTGTTAACTTCTTAACACTTTCTTATAACTATTTAAATTTGTAACATTTCCAATATGTCAAATGACTATTTTACCCCTCTTTTTACCGTACCGTATATGATACCGTAAATTAAGTGTTATTTTCATAATTAAGTTTTAAAAGTGCTAAAAATTAACAACTTCCTAAATAAGTGACAAACCATACAAAGTTCTCTAGATAAATGTGTCGTAGTAAAAAAATGTCTAATTATGTTATTGCACATTGTAAAAGTGTGTCTAGATAGTAAATATAATTATCTTTAAGATAAATGACTACGCTTTCTAAAAGTGTGTCTAAAATAATTATCGAGTGAATCAAGTGAATATATATGATTGACCAGATTATTAGGTTTAGAGAGCTTTGCACCATCTGTCACTTTCTTAAATTTTTGTAAATTTTTTTAGCACTTTTCCAACTTAATTTGTAAACTAACACTTATTTTACTATTTATTCATTGACTTTTCGGTTTTACCCCGTATAGTACTACGCGATTTAGTCTGTGTACAGAACACAAACNACCATGCCGACCGAAGCCAACAGATAAAAGAGATATTTGCATGGTTTGTACTTATTTAGGAAGTTGTTAAATTTTTAACACTTTCTTATAACTATTTAAATTTGTAACATTTCCAATATGTCAAATGACTGTTTTACCCCTCTTTTTATCGTACCGTATAAGGTACCGTAAATTAAGTGTTATTTTCATAATTAAGTTTCAAAAGTGTTAAAAATTAACAACTTCCTAAATAAGTGACAAACCATACAAAGTTCTCTAGATAAATGTGTCGTAGTAAAAAAATGTCTAATTATGTTATTGCACATTGTAAAAGTGTGTCTAGATAGTAAATATAATTATCTTTAAGATAAATGACTACGCTTTGTAAAAGTGTCTAAAAATAATTATCGAGTGAATCAAGTGAATATATATGATTGACCAGATTATTAGGTTTAGAGAGCTTTGCACCATTTGTCACTTTCTTAAAGTTTTGTAAATTTTTTAGCACTTTTCCAACTTAATTTGTAAACTAATACTTATTTTACTATTTATTCATTGACTTTCCGGTTTTACCCCGTACAGTACTACGCGATTTAGTCTGTGTAAAGAACACAAACCAATAGGAGGGAGGATAAAATTGTCATTTAACCCACAAGAAGACCAAAAAAAAAGTGACTAAAAACTAAAGAACTCAACTTTATGTGACATTTGAGGCAAATAAGTCTTAGGTTTATAACAATTATAATTTGAAATTTAGGAAAGTAACAAAGAGAAATAAAATTTAAACCATTAATATCCTTCTTCTTTAAGTTAATTACACAAATGCCATTATACTGAAAATATTGTTTCCGATGTTTGTATGACGGCAACCAATTATCGTGTTAACCTGCTAACTAATATGATATTGCGCTAAATCATGCTAACCAGTTGTCGTGCTAACATGCTAAGTTAATAACTATTTAATTAACATGCTAATTAATATGGTATCACAAGAAGTTTGCATATTATGTGTTAACTGCATGTTTATCGTGTTAAATCAGTTATCGTATCATACAAAAATTGAAATATTATATCAATTTGAAATTGTGAGTTGATGTTTTTTTTATATATATATCAATTTAATTAAAAAACTATTAGTTTTTTTCTTATATGATCACATGATAAAAATGATAATAACAGATTATATAGAATGATAACATGGTAACAATAATATCCGATAATTGTAACGTGCTAACATATTAAATATCTGAATAATATTTATATTAACGTGGTAAGATATTAAATATACATATAATATTTATATTAACATGTAATTTATACATAATATTCCCAATAATAATAACGATGTTAACANTCCCAAAAGAGTTTTTAGCAGAAGGAAAAGCCATATTTCTCTGATTTATATGGATATACAATGACTGTGCAAAAGGTCGGTGTTGTGTTCTAATAATTGTCTGTAAGTGTGACATATGACATGCAGAAAGTCTAACACTCTTAAGCAAAAGATATCAGTTTCTCTTATTTGTTCAATGTTACTTAAAAACATCTGTGCATGCGAAATTGGATTGGTTAAGAGCCTCACATGATGTTCTTTTTTGCACTTAATCAAGATTTTGTTGTTGTAATGTAATACTTAATTGCAACAGAAACCTGTTTACAATGAAATGCTTCTCTAATCTTAAGAGTTTGAACTGGGGAAGAATATAAAATGAAAGAAAAAACATAGAGTTTAGGGTACTTAATCAAGATTACAATCACAAACTTAGGAGTTCAAAGTCTACAGGCTCTAGGCAAGAGCCAAACAATCTGAAAAGATTTCGGAGGTCAAAGACAAACCTGATGAACATCATTGATTGGAATATGAAGTGTACTGTTAGCAAAGATTGGAAATTCAATTGGTTTCCCAGGGAAATTTCCATGTGTTTCAGCGAGATAGAGAGTACCACGGCCCTTTAGGACGACAAAAACCTCTTCACAAGAGTGCCTGTGAATGGGTGTCTCTGAACCTGGAGCAAATGTTTGAATCCATATTTCAACCTGAAAAACCGAAACGAATCGGTGTTACTGTTATCTAGTGCTTAACGTGTGAGCAAAATCGCCATCATCACGAATCCAACAATGAAAGAAAAGAACAACATCAAAAAAGGGAAACATGGGTGTTTGGTTAAAGATTCATGAAACACAGATAAGAGCCCCAGCGGATACTAATGGACATAGTTTGAAAACCGCTATCGCTTAGAACATTACCTCTTTCATTCCGTGCAATACGGACCCAGCAACAGTCATGTGGGAAAGACCTGGTCTTCCATAGTTATCCTGAGGAAGTTCACTAATATTCCTCACGATTGGCAAGCCTGGATTCACCATTCAAGAGTCAAAAAACTAGTAATAGCATTAGAATTTCTCTAAGTATCTAAAGCTACAGATCGATGAAGTTGCTGCTGCGAGTCTGTACCATATCAGCAACTAAAAGTTCACTACAAAGCATTTGGAAACACTTGCAAAAATCAGACCACGAGATATTGAATGCAAATTTGGTATCGAGAAATGAGGGTTCTTAGATCCTAATCAGTCGCAAGTTCAGCACATTTTGGACCATTTGATTCTAATAGGACATCCAGAAAAACGATTNATTTCTCAATCTTCTATTACTTGAATTATTGGTAATACTTGACTTTTTTTAATAAAATTAGCACAGAATAAGGTTTTTAATTTGAGCACGAGCAGTGACGTGGCAATACCTGCGCAACACCTGGGGGAAGGAGAAAACTGAAACGCAAAGTGTAAGTGTAAGCACTTGATCGTCGCCTTCACATGATTTATTCCCGAGAGAGAGAATAATTTTTTTGTTTTTTTATGTGACTCTTTTAATTTCCCAGAAACAAAAAAAAAAAACGCTCCTTTTGGATCTTCTCTCGCCGGCGGCGGCAGCGATTAATCCTTATATTTATATATGTCAACTGAGGCGGCGGCGGAGGTTTCTAGGGATACGGCGGTGTCGATGGCTGTTTCGACGGCGTTTCCTGGGTTCAAATTCTCTCCGACGGACATCGAGCTGATTTCTTATTACTTGAAACGGAAGATGGATGGCTTGGAGAGGTCCGTCGAGATTATACCTGAGGTCGACATTTACAACTTCGAACCCTGGGATTTACCTGGTTCGTTTCCCCAATTTTCCTACCTTCTTCTTCTTCTTCTTCTTCTTCTTCTTCTTCTTCTTCTAGCTTTCTAAGATTCTCCAGTTTCGTTACTTTGAAATTGGGTTAAACAAAAGTGTAGAGCTTGCTTACTCTTTAAACAAAAGCGTAGAGCTTGCTTACTCTTTTATAGCATTTTTTCCGGCAATTGCGAAGCTATCTGTGATTACCCATTTGAAACTCCATTGAATCAATCTGGAGATTTTGTTTTGAAATTTGGGTAATTTTTATTTTCATTTGTACTGTTTTCTAGGGGGTTTGGTATATAAAACTGTAGAAGTTTCCTTCATGAATCTGATTGAGTCTCTAGTTAACTCAACATTGATCTCCTTTGGCTAATTTCTACCAGTTTTATTGGAATCAGTATTGAGAAGAAGTTTATTGGAGATAAACTTGGAGCAAGATGTGTGTCTTGCGGACCAAGTATCGTGGGCCATCATAACCTGGTTATGATTATGAAGTGAACACCGAAAGAAGAATTATCTAGATCTCGATATATTATTAGCACATTTCATGTGATTAGAAAAGTTTATATTATGTGGGTGTTAGCATTATGTTAATGTTATTAAACACAACTTAATAATATATCATATTCTATAATATTTGACATGGTATAGCTTTAGCATTCCAAAATCTTAAGCTTTCAAGATGGAGACGGTGTCTCTCGGCGTTGAAGACGGTGATGAAGGTGATTGCGATGAAGATGAGGAAGATGACGTGAATTTGTTGTTCACTAATCTTCACTTGATTTTTTTTACTCTTTAGAACAATTTGGTTTTGGGCACGTGTTTTATATTGAATCAAATTTTTTGGTTTTAATGAGGTTTTTTATGTAACTTCTTTTGGTTTGGTTTTGGAAGTTAGTGTAAGATTTTATCGGGAGAATTTTAAAGATTTTAAGGGTTATGCGCAGAGTGTGTGACACATATGAATTAGTGTGTGGCAGAGTTTGGTTTTTACGGGTTATTATTTTATATTTTCTGAGATTTATTCTTAATTTTAGAATTTTTTCAAAGTTTTCAGTTTCTCACGGGGGAGTTTGATTATTTTTTTTACTATTACGGGGGATTTCTATTGGAACACCCATGTTTTTAAGTCATTCTTAGTCCGATTTATGGACTGTCCGAGATAAAGACGATTATTTGTGAAGTTGCAGGAGTTTGCACCCAAAAATGTTATTATTCCCTTCTTTTTTTAAGACCAAAGACGAGCTGAACTTCTTTCTCTCTTTTCAAGATTGAAGCTTATATCCGGAGGAGTGTGTTGACTTGTTTTTCCGTCCTCGTCATGTTGTCCACGACATAGGTGTTTCGCTTTGTGATTGCAGATTTTGTGTTTCGCGTACCACCTTTCTCGTGCGGGCGAGTATTGGAGATAACTTGGAGAACAATATGTATATTTTGCGGACCAAATAGCGTGGGCCATCAAAGCCCGAATATGAAGTGAAGCCCGAAATAAGAATTCTCTAGATCTCGATATATTATTAGCATATTTCTTTTATGTGTTTAGGAAGGTTTACATTATGTGGGTGTTAGCATTATGTTAATGTTACTACTTTATATATATATATATATATATATATTTATCTTATGATTTCATATCAAAACACAATTCAATAATATATCATATTCTATAATATTTATCAAAGTTAATGCATTGAGGATGTTTAAATTCAAGGATATAAAACGTGTTTCTCCTTCTGAAATTTGTTGAAACATAAACCAAAGTAGCAATACTTTGGATTGGTATGAATATGTGATTACTTGGCTTGTGTTGGTAGCTTGTCTAATATGCAATTATTAAATGCATCAGAGTACAAGAAATGCCTTTGTGATTCAATGTTTGCTTGGTGTACAATTGGAAAAGCTAAATCTTTTGATGTATGTCCGTGATTTGCTCCTACTTTGTAGTTATACATACCTTTTGTGGGTTGAACCCCTACGAAACCGCTCTTTCATTTTTAAGTATTCGCGTGGAATGTAATTTATCTTTGCATAAACAAGTTCAGGACTATGACAATCGAGGTGTACTGTTGGCTTGGCTCAACGAAATCTTGTTGTCCATTGTCTGAGAAAAGTTTATGTTTCTCTGTTTTTTTTTCCTCTTCTTGATATTAACAAGTTCTTCTTAATGCCTTTTCGCAGATAAGTCCATCGTGAAATCTGACAGCGAATGGTTCTTCTTCTGTGCTCGTGGTAAGAAGTATCCCCACGGTTCACAGAACAGAAGAGCAACCAAGATGGGATACTGGAAAGCCACAGGAAAAGAACGTAATGTGAAGTCCGGTTCTGAGGACATTGGAACAAAGAGGACGCTTGTCTTCCACATTGGTCGTGCGCCAAAAGGGGGAAGGACGGAATGGATTATGCATGAATACAGCATGATTGGATTATCACTGGTAAACTATTATCTGATTGAAGTTTTCTTCGCCGCATAATAGCTGAAAAATAGTATATTGTTATCACTTACATAGAGGTAATCTTGGTTACTCGATATAATTTGGGCTTTCTTATGTATAAAAACTTGAATAGTTTGTTTTGTATTAAAACTGTAGCCCGTGTACTTCAATACGGTTTTTAATTTTAGGAGTCTCCAGACTGTTTAGCTGAGGAATGTATTTACATGTTAGGTTTTTCGTCTTGGCTTACTTATATTGAATCTCTCGAGTATTATATAGGATGCTCTGGTTATTTGCCGGCTTAGGAGGAATGCCGAATATAAAGGGGCTACGATTCAAAAGCTACCAGAGCCAAATTTATCAGCTGACAAGCACGTGAACTCGCAGAACGAAACTATTTCAGAAAGTATTTCTGGTTGGGAAAATATGGTTGATTTTTACTTATCAAGTGAATCAGGGCATGAACTACTCAGTGAAATAGCAGAATCTTCACAATCTTCAAAAAATCCACAGGTTGATCCTCTTTTATTTAGTTCTCTGTATCATTTGGTAACTTATGTTTTTTGCGGGTATGCAATGCCGGTTGACATGGGCCTTTCACCAAAAGGATGATGTCTATATATAAGTTCCATGTCCAAAACGTGTTGCTTAGTGTCTAGATTTCATGATCTTATTCCCATGAGTTTTCGATGTTTCCAGGTTCCTAGTGAAGAAGATTTCTATGCGGATATTTTGAGGGATGACATAGTGAAGCTGGATGATCCGAGAGTCTCCAGTAATACACTGGTCGATGTCCCGAGGCTTCAAACAGAGTCCACAAACATAAGAGTAATGCCTTTACCCAGCATGGTAGACATACAAATGCAATCACTGCTACAGAAACTGCCATTGCAGAATGACATTGGTGAAGAAAACAACATATCAATGTCAAGTTGCTTTATCGGTATCTACTCGATTAAGTCGATAAACCGAGCGCGGTGGGACATTGTTGCTTGGGTGCTGGTTATGATAGCTGTCTTGGTGTTTTATCTAGTCTGAGAGCAAATAACACATCTTCTGGGCATTTTGCTTGGTTCTGTCTTGATGTGGAGAGAAGATGATGATGTTGTTAGGCTTAGTTTACATTATCCTTCTCTCCATTATATATATAGATATATATATATATATAATATGTATTTGTATTGTAGCATCTGTGTGTTACTACTAAGTAAATAAACCTGAGGATGTCGAGAGAAGTTGTCCAAAAAAATAAATAAAAGATGTCGAGAGAGATATTACATTCTGTTTCAGATAGATTTTCTATCTTTATCAATTCATTGTCAACAAGATTTGGGTTTTCAGCTCGAGAAGAGATGTGAATAGTATATTTTTTTCGAGTTAGCTTTGGTTTTCTATTTTGGTTTTGATTATCAAAGAGAACTTTTTACTTTTTGTTAGTTCTAAGTGATACAGTGTACTTGATAAAATTTTATAGTATTGTCGGGCTGGTAATATTCTTACAGTAAAAAAGTGAATTTAAATGAAAAAAGCTAGAGGCAAAGAATTGAATTCTAGAGAAATAATTTCTCCTCTTTATGTTTCATAGAGAAATAATTTATGGGCGGTTTGCAGAAATTACCCATTTGACCAAATTAATATTCATTTTTGTATAACCTAACCTAACACTATTGTCGAAGCTCTTTTAGTCCAGTGGTTGACAAAAATGTTAATTAATGCTTTTATACTAGGAGGTATGGAGTTCGATTTTCAGAAAATGCGATTTCTACATGTTAATGGAAGGAAATCTTCAGCGTGGTCGTTCGTTGTGGTCCCAAACTGCGTGAATTATTGTAGAACGGATATATTGTTAGTTGAAAAATTGTCCTTATAATTGTTCTCCTAATTTATAATAAAAATTTCATACCGCAAAAAAAAAAAACCTAACACCATTATGCATTAATAAATTTTATTACCGAAAATAATCTTGAGTTGACGTAAATATGTTCAAGGCTAACTTCTAATTAATTTTCTTTGTACAACATAAATTTGTTAAAAGTAGCGGGAACTTGCTGAAATTTATAGATATACACAAACCGTTGTTTGTTGGTTGCAATTGGATCTTCATTCAACAGTTTCGGAAGCCGCATCGGAGACTTGTTGGCTGATACGACGAATCTGTATGCCTCACTTTCAGCTGATATGTGATATGATAAAGGCCTTACCAATTCCGAATGCCATATGTGGTGAAGATCGAGCCCTTTGGAGACATGATTATGACGATTTCCGGTTTACATTCTCCTATGCCGCAACTTAAGACCAGATTCAACAACAGAAACCGTTGGCACCTTGGAGTAAAATAATATGGTTCAAATCTAGTGTGGTTCAACCATGGAATCCCACGTTGCGGTTTTATTACCTGGTTAGCTGTCCACAACAGACTAACCACATGAGATAGAATGCGAATGTGGGGAGTTACTCAGGCTTGTGTGTTGTGTGGCGAACCTAACAAAATGCGGGATCACCTTTTCTTTGCATGTCCATATTCCTTTACGGTGTGGTGTGCTATGGCTGGAAAATTGCTTAACCACCAACAAAACCCAGATTGGACACTGACGCTACAACAGCTTATTGCTTTCAAGGGAAATCGGAATCTTAAAATACAATGCCGGTTAGTATTTCAGGTGACGATTTACTCAATATGGAGAGAACGAAACTCTCGAATCCATCAAAGGGGTCACATCTCGGTCAACCATCTCATTCGACTCATTGATAAGCTAATGCGAAACAAGATCTCGTCTTTAGATTATGCAACTAATCAACGTCTTCGAAACCTGCTTCAACTTTGGTTTGAAATTTCTCCACAAAACCCGTTTTCAAGTTGATCGATGTTCCACCTGTTTTTGGTTTTTCAACTTCTTTTTGTTTGTTTAAAGGTCTTGTTTTTGTATCATAATCTCTGTACATTTTCAAGTATTGATCAATAAATTAAATATTTCATCAAAAAAAAATAATAATAATATGGTTCTATCAAGGCATTCTGAGATACAACTTCATTGCATGGCTTGCTGTTCTGGATCGGCTTCCCACCGACAAACGTATGCGAGCTTAGGGCCATACTCAAGCATGTATTATCTTTGTGGTGAACCCAACGAAAGTAGAGACCACCTTTTCTATGCTTGTCCTTTCTCCTTCAATGTCTGGACTGACATAGGAGGGCCTCTATTAGGACCGAGCATCACTCCGAATTGGCATGAGACACTAGATCATCTCGTCTCACGAAGGTATGATCATGTAACTTTCATACTTCTCCGATTAGCTTTCCAAGCTACCATTTATCATGTTTGGAAAGAAAGAAATGAACGAATTCATTTGAAGCAAGCTTGAACCGTTGCTCAGCTTGTCCGCACTATTGATAAGACCATCCGCAATCGCATCTCCTCTCTTCAATACTTCGAAAAGCCTCGACTTCACACATTGCTCCAAAAGTGGTTTGAAGGCCGAGTATGAAAGGCGTGAAGTTTTGTTTTCTATTATGTCAAACTAAATCAAAACATTTGATGTAAATTTTTTTTTATAGATATATACATTTTTAATAACGAAAGAAATCTAAACTCTAAATAGAAAGAAAATAGCGTATATGAAAAATAATAAACCCAAATTGAATAATATAAAGTATAACAACCACAAAGATCATATTACTATTACTGTATAAATCTAAACCCTAAATGAAAAATAGCAAATAATGAAAAAAACTAATCTAAATTGAAAAATTTAAAGTATGACAACCATAAAAAAAACATTTAATTTCTATAAACAACTGAGCATCCTAATTCCTAACCCTTAGCAACCATCTTAAACTTCGTCGATGTTCATTAACTTTATATTTTTGTACAATTAAACTTTCTGAAATTTTTACAAGGTTATATAAACTTTTATATGTTTATATAAACTTTGATGTGTTCACCATGTAAAAACATTGTTCATCTTTTTCATTTGAATTGTGGATTTTGAACTGTTTGCTTTTGATGAGGAAGATGAACAATGTTTTTATAGGGTGAACACATCGAAATTTATATAAACAAATGATTTGAGAAGAGGATGTGTGAAAAAACGTGAGAGAGGAGGATGTGTGAAAAAGAAAAAAAAAAACAAATGCCATTAAAGAAAAAGGGTTATTTCCTTAACACCTTTTTCAATGGCGTTATATCTGCATATTAAGTGGAAAAAATGAGTTATATCCCCGTATTGGCCATTGTTTATTTTACTATGTGTGATGTTGTTCTTCTAAGTAAATTTTTTTATATTCGTAACATCAAAATGACTTAAGCTGGAAAATATTAGAAACATTTTACTAAAATACATCTGGAAAATGTGTATTAACTTTCCCACATCTTTTGGGTACAGGGAAAAATTACTTTAGTTTTTCATTTTTTTTCTTCTGTTCATTTCTTCAAAATGGTTCTAATATTTTAGTAATATTATTTCCAGATGTATTTCAGAATTTTACCAGTAATTTTACCAGTCACAGCCAAACAAATTCAGTTGTTTTACTCTGTTTTCTATTTTTTTCAACAGAACATAGCTAAAAGTTTTTCTTTTCCTTTTTCGTTGATTGGTGAAAACAAAGTGTACCAGTCACTAGTTAATCGCATCACTTCCGCACTCAAATCGCAATCGCACCTAAAACGGATTTGCAATTCAGAAAAGA
Organism: Eutrema heterophyllum; assembly: GCA_002933915.1. Taxonomy (NCBI): domain Eukaryota; kingdom Viridiplantae; phylum Streptophyta; class Magnoliopsida; order Brassicales; family Brassicaceae; genus Eutrema; species Eutrema heterophyllum. The sequence continues at coordinate 149,248 of PKMM01020990.1, forward strand.
CAGAGAACTAGGGGGTGTTTTAGACAATTTCAAAGTTAGAGCTAAATTATTAACAAGTAATAAGATATGGGGTCATTTTTAGCAGAAAAAGATAAATTGTGGGGTCACCTGAAACATACAAAGAAAAGATTTTGCGCACCTTCATCATCGATTAAACCTCCCCAGCTTTGCATCATCTCCTTTGATCGCTCTACTAAACACAAACTCATTTAGGAGTTGTATGTTTTTTTCTGATTCCGCCGTCAAAAATATCTGATCTCGAATCGATTTTGAAAAACCTCGACAAATTTCTGTGTTGTCGACCCCGACGGAAAACCCTAGAGTGGTCGATCATGAAGTTTGGTCATTCCTCTGGTCTAATTCGACCTGTAAGTTCGAGATTATCTTAATCGCCTCGTTGGGTCTTCGCTAGTATGGGTTTAGAGGAAATGGTTAGAAATTTTTTTGGGAATTTTGCTTTTTTAGAGGTTGATGCTTCATCGTCTCTCCTTTGCCCTATCTGGGAAGGTCTTAATGTGCTATTTGCTTGACTCTATTAGTTGCAGATTTAGGTAAAGAGAGTTCAAATTGAATTTATATTGCTTTCTTTTACATTTTGTTTTGCAATTTTGACTCTGGGTCTCTTGTGTATAGGATGATGAATTGGCCAAAATTTTCTTGATGTTTTGGGAACAGGTGTTTTAAACAAGTGAAAAATAGCAATGTCGAAGCCGATCCTGCTCGTCTTTCTACTGATTATACTTATAGTCACCTCTCAGTTTGAATGGAGACAACCACTTGTTGAGCTTGATGCAGCAACCAGCTTGTCACAGAAACAGCAGCAAATCTCAGACAGGGAGGAAGCTGTGAAAGAGAAGGTGCTAATTCCAAACTCTTTCATTCATTTCTCTGTGTTTCCCTTTAGAAGACGAGCTTTTTAGCTGTGAGACCTTATGGCCTAGATGTAAACATCAGAATAGGTGTGCATGTGTTGTGGTTACATTTTACTGTCCTGATGATTAAGTTGCATCTTCATATATCCGTTGCTTGGCGTCTTACTTCAAGATTCATATTTTTTGCATCAGGTAAAATCAGTTTTTGATCATTGCTTTGACAGTCTTAGAAAATGTCTTGATTACCTTGGTATGTGTTGTTTTTGTATCGGCTTTACGTTTAAATGTTTGCTTCGATTGGATTTCCTGTCTTGTTCTGTTCGTCTCTAAGGTTGTGTCTGGAATTCTCCAATAAGAATTCTTAGAGTTATGTTCTGTTGTTTGTTTGGATCGCTTAATGGGTTTTCTATGATACATAAAGTAATTGATAGAAGTATAAATTTATAAGAGAGAACTCATGGGGATCCAATTGGATATTCGTTGAATAAGTCCTGACCACAATGTATTCTCTACCGATTTCTCTCTTAGTAATCTACGCCTTCCCTTGCTGATCTATCTAGAGGCTATCATTTATTTCTGTGGATCAGGAATGAGTAGCAATGTTAGGATCACACGTTGAATTTAGACTTCGATGACACTTGTGTAGGTGACTAGGTGCAAATCCAAGACTTTGAATGAGGTTAAGGTAGAACGATTAGTAGTGTAGCTTTTGGGACTCAACTTGATATGCGTTCTATCTTTATAATAACGCATTCCAGGTTGGTTTCAGATAAATACTTCATCTGCTGGTAGGTTGGTTCTCACTTAGGTATTTCAGTCTTACTTGACCATCTTACAAAAACTTGATATTCTAATAGATCGAGAAGTCTGCCCTTTTTTCATGTTTCTGACTCAGCCTCGGCTACTATATCCTGTCCGTTCTCAATGGAACATCAAATCTAACTGCAATATTCACCGTGTTGTTACAGATCATCATATCGCAAGAGAGACATATCCAGAGGCTAAATGAGCTTGTCAGAAGTCTTCAGTTGCAGTTGCTGCGATGCAAGGGAGAGAATGAGACCCAAAATGCCACCAAAAGCTACCATCTGAACAAAAAATTCATCGAGGAGGTCGAGAAGAAACGAATACTGGAAGGCTAATCTCTCCCCTGCAAAAGCTGAAATGATACGTAAAACTTGTGAAAGAAAGACCACTCATTGACATTGTGTTTAGGTGTTGTATTGTATCTATCTGTGTAATTTGTGTTTAACGATGCATCACACCTAGAATTAAAAATCTGTTTGATGCTCAAATTGAGAAGACTTGCCTGATACATGAGACTATGGGAGGCTGATAAATTTTATATTCGAGCGAGAATGAGATCAATGAAAAGGAATAACCATTAATTTTTCAATTTGAGCATTAATAACAGTGATAGATTATTTGAATTAACCTCTTAAAGTGTAACAATTTGGTGTCAAGCTCGGTTTTTGAATTTTAGAACGTGTTTCGTAATACAAACTTTTAGGATTTTGCGCTTTTTGGCTTTTCGTTTCTGAAGATTTAGGCAAAAGTCAAGGGTTCAGTGGCTAAAGTTAAGGGGATAAATACAGTGCCACCACCTGAATAAGCATTCTGCAAGTCTAAGAACGTCTAAATCGGAGTTACGAGAAATCAAAGACAAATAAGCAAATATATAGCAGGAGGTCCAGCCCCGGCGGAGAAAGAGCCTCACGGCTACCTAGTAACCTAAACCCCCTTTCAAGATTATGCTCTCGTCACATCGGTATATGATGAAGTATTGTGATAGCAACTCAGCCATACAACATGATACATATCGCCTATAATCTAGTCTTTCACTAGAGTAACAAAAGCATATTTCATTGTCATTTCATACGGGACATCACTCGCAAATATCTTAACAAAGGCCCTAGGATAGAAAAAGTTTCAAGTTTCAAGTTTTTTCTTGTCAAAATAGGCATTACCAATCTATATGCATCACCTTGAGAATGGTGTATTAAGGAATTCATAAACTTGAAACTTCATTGATCAGTTCATATCCTCTGCATCATTGTTTTTTTTCCAAAACGTTATGTAAAAAATATTTCATTAACATTGATTTCTTTTTAATATTTTTATTGCTATTAAAAAAAATATTTATATAATTGATATTTAAAATATTTCATTAAGATTAGTTTAGTCATAATATAGCTTAAATATCAATAGGTTTATACTCACAAACATATCAATAGTGTCTTTTTTTCTTTTTTTTTCAATTTCCCCAAAAGTTAATTATAGTTTTTTCTGTGGATGTGCTTATTATTTCTGAAGGTCTATCAACTCCAAAAGTAATTTTGTTGCCCAAAAAGTAAATACCATAAAACTATCTGAATCTAATTTTCTTTTATGGGGATCAAATCCGAATCTGTTGTTACAATGCGGTGTATGTAGGTATGTTTTCCAGCTTCTAACAAGCATGTTTCTCAACAAATTATACGCGCCAAGTAAATACTTATCAAAGACCAAAACAAACTTAACGACAAAATACACTACTATTTATAGAAGCTGTATCCAAATATTCAAACGTTGTTTCTAATTCTTTCTTTTTTTGTTTAAACCCCAGAGTTTTTTTTTGTTGATACACCAAATTCTATCATTTGCTTGTTTCTTGGTCCACGTTCATGGACGCGACGACCTACATCGAGGATTGTCAACCCTTATTGTTCAACATCTCTTCCAATGGATTATGGGAGAATCTAAAATCTCCCGGTGTGATTTTTGGGTACTCATTGCCTCTTTTGGAGATTCAGATATTACTCATCTTCGTATCCTTCGCAATGTCTCACATGTTCCTCAGATTCATTGGCATTTCACAAACTGCTTCCTATATGATGGTAAGTTCCCTTCCCCGATCATGGTTCAAATTTTTCCACTGCGATTTCAATCATAGTTGACAGCGAAGATTATGTCAACTATGTAACTTGACAAGCACGTAAAATGTTCAATCTTTTTCATATATGCAGGCTGGTCTGATTATGGGACCTCAACTGTTTGATCTTAGGGAGAAGTCATCAAGGATACTATCGTGGGATCCCGTACTCGACGGGAACGGGCCGTTAAAAGGCATATCGACGTGTGGAGCGATGCTATTTATTTTTTTGATGACCCTAAGAACCAATAGGCGAGTGGTGTTCAACAGCGGAAGGTTGCCCATCGTGATCGGGATCTCGACCTTCGTTGTTCCTCTATTTGTTGGCCTATATTTCCGGATTTTCCTCATCGGAAACATTAACCCTCACTACATGCCGCTAAAGATGGCCCTCGCGGAGCGTACTGTGATAATCGGATGCCAATCTTGCATACTCTTGCCCACCACCACCTATATCTTGTTGGAACTCAAGATCCTCAACTCCGAATTCGGTCGTCTTGTGTTGTCTGCATCAATCATCAATGACCTCCTTGCGGTTACTCTCTTCGTAATTATTCACACACTGGGAACATACATAAACATCTCACGCTCAACAGCCTACTCTGACGTTATCGGGATGATCATCTTTATTATCATCGTCTTTTTTGTTGTCAAGCCGGCCGTAGAATGGATAGTAGAAAACACACCAGAAGGTAAACCTGTGGCGGATATATATGTCCATGCTGTAATTCTAACCGTATTAGCCTCCGTCTTTTACTCCACTTTCTTCAGCATGAAACACGTCATGGGGCCATTCTTGATCGGCCTTGTCATACCAGAAGGTCCCCCTTTAGGATCCGCCTTGGAAGCCAAGTATGAGAAGCTCACGATGAACGTGTTCTTACCGATTTCGATAGCGTTTAGCGCGATGCGATGCGATGTTATGAGGATCATCTACCAGGTAGATGATATCCTATACAACATCTTCCTAATGGCTCTAACGCTCGTTTTGAAGCTGGTTGCGGGTCTTGTACCTTGCTTGTACTGCAGGTTACCTCTCAAGGAATCTTTAGCGGCTTCAATTCTCTTGAGCTGCAAGAGTTTCGCCGAAATATTTCTCTTCGAAACAGCATTAGATGATGGGGTAATCCTCTAGGTCATAAAGTTATCTATATAATCTATTGCACTATGATTTATACATATTTATACTGTTTGTTTTTTTGCAGTATATGTCGCAGGCAATGTACTCGTTCTTGATAGTTTATTTGCTATTAAACTCTGCGATTGTCCCCGCAATCTTGAGAGGTTTGTACGATCCGAAGCGGAAGTATGTTGGTTACCAAAAAAGGAACATCTTGAGTCTGAAACAAAACTCAGATCTCCGAATTCTAACTTGTGTGCATAGACCTGATAACATCTCTGGAGCCATTGCATTCCTCCAATTATTGTCCTCGCCGAACCGTGAACTCCCCATCACTGTCACGGTCCTCCACCTCGTGAAATTAGTGGGTCAACTCATCCCGATCTTGATCCCGCACAACATGAAGTCGAAACGATTGACTAATAACTCATACATCAATACTGTACTACAAACCTTCAACCAATTCAACCATGACAGCTTGGATTCCACGAGTGTGACCATGTTTACTGCCTTCTCGCATGAGAACCTAATGCACGAAGACATCTGCAGGCTCGCACTAGACCAGACGACGTCAATGATTGTCGTCCCGTCGGGGAGGACATGGTCTATAGATGGGGAGTTTGACTTAGACGACGAGGCCATAAGGCGTCTCAACATGTCGCTGCTCGATCGGGCGCCCTGTTCCATAGGGATACTTGTGGATCGTGGGCAATTCTTGCGTAGAGACAAGAGAAGGTACAACATCAATGTCGGTGTGATCTTCATTGGAGGAAAAGACGATCGAGAGGCGTTGTCGCTAGTGAAGAGGATGAAACACAACCCGAAGGTCCGTGTCACTGTGATTCGACTCATCTCCAACCAAGAAACAGAGTATACGAATTCGGAATACGGGCTTGATCACAAAGTTATAAAAGAACTGGAGGATTCAGAGGCCACCAGCAATATTGCATACACAGAGAGGAATGTGACGGGTGGTCCTGAATTGGCCACTACGGTTAGACTGCTCGCTGAAGACTATGACCTTATGGTGGTTGGGAGAGATCATGGCAAGGCATCACCAGACTTCTCAGGACTAAAAGAGTGGATGGAACTTCCTGAATTAGGTGTTATTGGAGATTTGCTAGCAGTAAGAGATCTCAAATCTAGGCTCTCTGTTTTGGTAATTCAACACCAACATCATGCATGAAACATTCATCGTTATCTTTCAACAACACGACTGTGTATTATCTTAGGACAAGATTTTAGAATATTGAACATGAATACTACTTTCCATGTAGTGAATCTTTTCCCTCACGGTATGTTTGGCCGATGCACATTCAGATGTTGCGACTGTGTATCACACAGATTTTAGAAATCTGCCATACATATACAAATGCAACCTATTATTGGATATTTCGTCAGTAAGCTTCTTGAATTCTTCTATTTACGCATCAACCAAAATCTGAACATTTACATGCTGCTAAACGATTTATATATATATCTTGATTGATCTGATTATCTAATCCTCCAAAAAACAGCTCGGTGTTGTTGGAATACCAAAACATTCATATTATTGACGAAATAACATAGTTTTGATGATATGTTCCCATTTCGATATTATTGAAATGTTCCAAAAGAAAACAAAAACTGACATTCATAAGGTTTTGTGGTTGTGATCGTAGAAACTTATTAAAAATATGTCTATTTTTAACATAAAAAATATATCTATAAACATAAAGAACATGTATATCTATGAAATTAAATAAAAATATATTTCCACATATATTACCAATAATATAATAGCACATATTTATAATAGAGAAATTGTTCAAAATAACACTTTTTGAAAACTTTCTGACCAAAGTAGCACCCTAATAAAAAAGTCCCATTTTTAGCATTCATTAAAGAGGCAAAAGACAATTTTACCCATACTCCCACTAATTAAAAATAAAAAAAAATAAAAAGATTACCCAAAATTTTTCCTTATTTCCCGGATCTCATCAATCATCGTCGATATCTCTCGATCATCACCAATCATCAACAATCATCATCTATCATCTCCGATCATCTTGTTAATCATCTCCGATCATCTTTTTAATCATCTTCGATCAGAAACGGCGAGGTCATAATCATCTCAGATCAGATTCTGCGAGGTCGTAATTTCGTATCATCCCGGAGTCGGTGGCATCACCTACGACCTTGAATGGAACAATGGAACCTTATTTTATAGTTGAGTCGGTGGCATCACCTATGCAGTGTTGCTGAGATAGCTTCGTCATTAGATATGGTCTATGTTGTTCCAAGCTGTTCAGAGAATCACATTTTATTCTAAAGCAGAAGATTCCCCTTAAGGATTTGATCTCTCAAACAAGTTCAGATTGCAAGTTTCTACTACGGTTGCTTTCTACTCATGTTCTACAGCTTGTATGTTCTTTTGCTCTTATTTTTGGCTATGAGTTTGAGATTGTTGAACGATATGCGTTCTTCAATGGAGCTCTTCTAGATTTCATTATATGTTTTCTGTTTTTGTTCATTTCGGAAGACTTTCCGAAATACGTTATATATGTTCATAAATATTGTTCATTTTCAAGAAAGGATCAGTTTTCATCATTTGTATCTTTTTCTTATTTCTTTGTGTATCCAAAACAATAACACATTTGTTATGATGCTTCATTAACGCATGGAAATCAACCGGAAATATCATTTTCTGTTTTTGTTCATTTCGGAAGACTTTCCGAAATACGTTATATATGTTCCTAAATACTGTTCATTTTCAAGAGAGGATCCATTTTCATCATTTTGTATCTTTCTCTTATTTCTTTGTGTATCCAAAACAATAACACATTTGTTCTGATGCTTCATTAACGCATGGAAATCAACAGGAAATATCGTTTTCTGTTTTTGTTCATTTCTGAAGACTTTCCGAAATACGTTATATATGTTCCTAAATACGATTCATTTTCAAGAAAGGATCAGTTTTCATCATTTGTATCTTTCTTTATTTCTTTGTGTAGACAAAACAACAACACATTTGTTCTGATGCTTCATTTACGCATGGAAATCAACAGGAAATATCGTTTTTTTTTATAGTTTTCAGTTTTTGTTCATTTCGGAAGACTTTCCGAAATACGTTATATATGTTCCTAAATACTGTTCTTTTTCAAGAAAGGATTAGTTTTCATCATTTGTATATTTCTCTTATTTCTTTGTGTATCCAAAACAACAACACATTTGTTTTGATGCTTCATTTACGCATGGAAATCAACATGAAATATCGTTTTCTGTTTTTGTTCATTTCGGAAGACTTTCCGAAATACGTTATATATGTTCCTAAATCTGTTTTTGTTCATTTCGGAAAGCTTTCCTAAATACGTTAAAAATCATGTTGGTGTAAATTCTTTGGTGAAGAGTGTTGATGGTAGCCCTTTGGTGAATATATCCTTGTATTGGTGAGCAGAGGGTACATGGAGAACCATAACTTGACCAAGTGCGACACGTTCACGAATGAAATGGATGTCGATTTCGACGTGTTTTGTCCGTTAGTGTTGAACTGGATTTGTGGAGAGATACACTGCGCTAACGTTGTCGCAATAAACGATTGTTGCTGATGTGATTGGACAGTGGAGTTGATAGTGGACTTTTTGCGGTCCGCACAATTACCCGTTATGCACAATGCCTCAATCTAATGACATATCATTGCAACACTTAGGGATCGAATCCACAGGAAAATAAGAACGACACACTAAGAATACAAGACGCTATCTAATCTAAGCGATAATCGGGGATAAGTTTTTAACAAACAAGTGAAACATACAAAAATTTAACAAGTGGCAGAACACGATATGAATTTCTATAAAATGAGAAGCAAAACAAACAAGAAAACGTTTAATATCGATTTAGATAAACGAATCCTCGGGTGAAGTTAACGACTCAGGTGATCCTTGCGTCTATTCAAAATGCTCAAACATTTAACTAAATACTTCCTTAGGCCTTAAATCACTACTAAAGATTAATCAATGTCAACAGTATTAACCCCTTTCTCAATCATAAACCGTCATAAACTTCCGTTCGCAATTATATGATTAACAAGAATTAAATTCAAGTCTAAATAGCCACAATTCACCTTAGACTTCAACTTCCGTTGGCTAAGATATGAAAAGCATTCATTAAATTCGTTCAAGACTTCCATCAAACACCTTCCGGGTGATGAAACTCCCTAGGTTATAGATCAACTAGATCAAGGTTAATATAGCATTAAGAACACTTAATGAACAAGGATTTCAAGTAATCTAATTCTTAAACATCAAGAACAAACCCAGAATCACCCTAATCTACTTCACCCAAAAACCCTAAAAGAGCTACTCACACATAACTAAATCACAAATATAAACCATACAAATGAAAGCCATAAGCAAAGTAAGAAGAAAAGTAGAAAAAGATTGAAGAAAACTTCACTAGATCTTCAAAGGATTTCCAATCTTTAATTAAGAACAATGGTTTTCTCTCAAGAGATTTTTTTGTTAAAAGTCATAAAAGTTGGTCTTTCTGGTCTAAAAACCAGTTATTATACAGGTCTGGCCGACAAAGAAGAAGAGATAGTGGGCCAAATAGTGAAAAGCACGTTTTAGGAACTGTTTTTGGAGGCTGGGTCATGTGTTTTTGACTTCTGAAATTTAAACCTTCATTTTATCGGTTGGTTTTATCGGCCAAGTGGCCGATAAAACAGATTGCAGAAACGTCAATTCTTCGGCTTCCATCCTTCGTCTTTATCGGTCTGTTTTATCGGCCAAGTGGCCGATAAAACCTTTACAGAAACTCGACGTCCTCGGCTTGGTGATCTTCCTTTTTATCGGTGGACGATAAAACCTTCTCAGGAACTTGACAGAAACTTGACGTCTTTGGCTTAGTGATCCTCCTTTTTATCGGGTCAGTTTATCGGCCAGGTGGCCAATAAAGCCTTCTCAGGAGATGCAATTCTTCTTGGCACGAGACGGGCATTTTATCGGTCCCTTTTATCGGCCAGGTGGCCGATAAAACAGCTTCTCAGGGACTCCGTCATCTTTTCCTCTACTTTCTTGCCCCGTTGTCCTTCCATGTCGGCTCCCCACATCCTACTAACTCCAGGAGTACCTGAAAACGACTCAAAATGGTATGTACATGCAAATGCACAACCTAAGACTCTAAAACACACTCCTAAAGCTAAATGAGACACTTATGAATGGATATGTTACAAAGAATGTATGAATGGGGACAAAACACACTAAAAATAAGGGGTTTAAAACATGTAAAAATGACACATATCAGGAGTTCAAGGAGGAGGTTACGTATCCAAGTGGCTTCGGCAACGGCGTTAGCCACAGCGCAGTATTCGGCTTCTGCGCGTGAGCGCGAGACTGTTGGTTGACGTTTGAGGACCATAAGACCAAATTATCACCAAAGAAGTGGCAATATCCGGAAGTGGATCGTCTAGTGGTGGAGCAACCGGCCCAATCCGCGTTAGTGTAAGCGGTGAGTTTGGACATATTTGTTGGAGTGAGGTGTAGACCATGGGTGATTGTGCCTTTGATGTAGCGAATGATTCGTTTGAGGGCATTGAGGTGCGGCTCTCGTGGGTCTTGCATATGAAGGCACACTTGTTGAACCGCGTATGCGATGTCAAGTCGAGTAAATGTTAAGTATTGAAGTGCTCCGGCGAGACTGTGATAAAGCGTTGGTTCGGCAATTGATGTGTTGCGTTTTTGACGTTTTCCAACTTGTGTTTTTTGTATATAATCGAGTCTTTTTCAAGTGTTTTAGTCTTCTAGGAGTCATTTCAGGTGTAAAAGCATTTCGGGACGGAGTCCGGAGGCCTAGAACGGAAAAATGGCGAAACCGAGCAAAAAAAAGATGGGATCGATCGATCCCCTACCTGGATCGATCGATCCACAAAATCGGACAAAATCTGGATCGATCGTTCCAAAATCCAGACCGATCGATCCTCGAAGAAAAGGATGGGATCGATCGATCCCCTCAGTGGATCGATCGATCCACAAAATCGGACAAAAGCTGGATCGATCGTTCCAAGATCCAGACCGACCGATCCTCCAAAAAGATGGGATCGATCGATCCACCCTACCTGGATCGATCGATCCAGCCCCTGAAAACAGTTTAAAAAACGTGTTTTGTACTATTTCACCTAATTTCTTCTTCCCTTGGACGAAAAAAGACTAAAAATAAGAGAGGATATCTCATATGTATGAGAAGAACTGGCATCTGTATCTCTATCTATCTTGCTGGTGATTTGTAAGCTTGGAAAGCAAACCTTTGGATCTACATAATTGGAGAAGCTTTCTTAATCTCTCTTCTATTTCTGTTTTTGTTCATCATGTGTTCTTCATATTTTCTCTGTATTTGTTCTGTAATCATGAGTGAGTAGTTTCTTAGTTAGGCCAAGGGTGTTAAGGGATTTCATGATTTGACGGTTTAGGATAGATTAAACGGGGATTTATTCGGTGGATTCTTCGTCTAGGGAGTTCTTATTGCTTGAATTAGACTGATCACTTAGTTCATGATCTTGGGTTATCTAGCGCACGGGAGTGTTTGTCTAGATGCCGGAATTATCCTAGATGAGCAAAGCGTCCTTATCCAACGGGAGTTGATGTTAAGGCGTTCTTGTGAACCTATCAAATCGGACTAGAAAAGCATGCTTATAATATTTGAATTCAACGGGAGTTAGTATTCATGGTTTTAAGCATAGGGATTAATACTCCGGGAGGAGGTTAATCTATTATTAGGTTTGAGTTCTAGACGATTCTTAAAGCAAACCCCTGTTTAAGATACATTAACCGTTATTCGTGATTTCCCGCAACGTCACCCGAGGCTTAACGCTTTCCTTATTTGAACTTATATCGTTTTAGTTGTCGTTCTTAGTTTCGAAAACATAAAACCAACAAAACTCTGTCATTCGTCTTAGCTTTTGTTTCATCCTGCATTCTCATAGTCGTAACGCTTGGTCCTTGTGGATTCGATCCCTACATTACTACTTCGTATTGCTGTGCACTTGCAGTAGTTACATATAAGGTTAAAACCTGAGCACATCAAGTTTTTGGCGCCGTTGCCGGGGACCAATCGTTGCCTATGAGTCTTGGACGAAAGTTCAGACTAAGAATTTCTTTTTGTCGTTACTAACTCGTTTTATTGTTGCTCTCTTCCGTGCATCTCAGGTACATGACCAGAAGCCAAGCCTCTGAAAATCTGCTTGAGTTAAACAACGAAGATTTGGCAAGAGTGGAACGAGAAAACAACAGAGCTAGATTGCAAAGGAGAGAAATGGCGAACTTACCGGACAATCAAAATCTGCCTGTTGATGGAGACGAACATCACGAGTATGGCGAGGAAGGGAACCTCTTGAACCCTCCTCCTCTTGCTCATGATGGTGATGGCGACCTAAACGCCAATGCAAACCAAGCAGCTGCTGCTGCTGATGTCCATAGACGGGCTGAAGCTCGGAGGCAAGCTGCTGCTGCTCAACACCAGTTGAACCAAAGACAACCTCCACGCAGACCTATCGGGGGTATTGATACTCCGCACCAATTCTACCAGGACAGAACTGCTATTCGTCCACCGCCTATTCAGAGGCAGAACTTCGAGATCAAACCTCAGATCATTGCTCTTGTCGAGAGACATCTTTTCTATGGGAAAGCTTCGGAGAATCCCATGGATCACATTGAAATGTTCAAAGAGATTTGCAGCACTACAAGCTCAAATGGAGTCCCTGCAGACTATTTAAAGTGCAAGATTTTCTCTTTCTCCTTAGCTGATCGAGCAGCGAGATGGCTCAAATCTCTAGAGCCGGGTTCTTTGACTTCTTGGGACGCAATCCGATCAGCCTTCTTGGATCAGTTCTACACCAAATCCAAGACCGCTTCTCGCTTCTTGGCCCAATCTTTCCTCGAACTACTCACGGTTTTCTCCAATATTGCCTTGATTTGGCGGTTTGACACCTCTACTTGTCCGCTCGTTTGAGGGTGATAAGGCGTGGCGACTTTGTGTTTGACTCCATGCTTCTTGAGCAAGCTCTCAAACACCTTGTTGATGAAATGGCTCCCTCCATCGCTTATCACCACTCTTGGTACCCCAAACCTCGGGAAAATGATTGATTTGAAGAGTTTTAGAACCACCCTTGCATCGTTCGTCGGGCTAGCAATCGCCTCAACCCATTTGGAGACATAGTCAACTGCTACCAAGATGTATTGGTTGCCATAAGAAGAGGGAAATGGTCCCATAAAGTCAATTCCCCATACATCGAATACTTCAACTTCCAAGATGGGGTTTTGGGGCATCTCGTCCCTTCTACTTATGTTCCCCTTTCGTTGGCAAGCATCGCATGATGAAATGTAGGCGTGAGCGTCTTTGAACAAGCTTGGCCACCATAACCTAGATTGAAGCACTTTGTTACGGTTTTGAAGGAAGCAAAGTGTCCTCCATAAACCAAGCCATGACAATGATATAGCACTCCATTCACTTCTTCTTCCAGGATGCATCCCCGGTAAAGATTATCCGAGCATCTCTTGTAGAGATAAGGCTCGTCCCAATAGAAATGGGTTACATCTCTAAAGAACTTCTTCTTGTTGTAGCTGTCCAAGTTTGGTGGTTCCTTCCCGCAGGCTAAGTAGTTCACAAAATCAGCATACCACGGCAAATTGATATCACTCAAACTCTTGACCTCCTCTAGTTTCAAACCCGCATGATAGCTTTTCTTCAACATCCCAACTATCATGAGATGTTCCTCGGGAAGAGAGTCACCGATGGGAATTGGCTCCTCAACTCTCAATCTTGACAAGTGGTCCGCTACTCCGTTTTCAATACCCTTCTTGTCTTTAATCTCCATGTCGAATTCTTGAAGGAGGATCCACCTTAGAAGCCTTGGCTTGACATCTCTCTTTGCTATCAAGTGTATCAAGGCGGCATGGTCTGTGTACACCACGATCTTGGATCCCACCAAATAGGAGCGAAACTTCTCAAAAGCATAAACCACTGCTAAGAGCTCCTTCTCTGTGGTTGCATATCTCGTTTGAGCATCATCCAAGGTTCTACTAGCATAGTAGATGACATGAATCTTCTTGTCCTTCTTTTGGCCCAAAACCGCGCCAACCGCAAAGTCACTAGCATCGCACATGATTTCGAACGGAAGATCCCAATCCGGTGCTTACACAATTGGAGCACTCACAATAGCTTTCTTGATTTCTAAAAACGCTTCAAGGCATTCTCCATCGAAATTGAACTCTTTTTCCTTGCAAAGAAGCCTTGTGAGAGGTCTTGCTATCCTCGAAAAGTCTTTGATGAACCGTCTATAGAACCCAGCATGACCCAAAAAGCTTTGAATGCCCTTCACCGTGGCTGGCGGTTCCAATCCCATCATCACTTTGATTTTTGCTTTGTCTACCTCAATTCCCTTCTCCGAGATCTTATGCCCGAGGACAATGCCTTCTCGCACCATGAAATGGCACTTCTCCCAATTAAGGATGAGATTTGCTTCCTCGCACCTAGTGAGTACCTTGCAAAGATTTGACAAACAAGAAGCAAACGAGGCACCATACACAGAAAAATCATCCATAAACACCTCAACCATATCTTCGATTAAATCCGAGAAGATCGACATCATGCACCTTTGAAAGGTTGCTGGTGCATTACAAAGCCCAAATGGCATCATTCGATAAGCAAAGGTACCATAAGGACATGTAAATGTCGTCTTCTCTTGATCATTAGGGTGAATCGGGATTTGAAAGAATCCCGAGTACCCATCTAGAAAGCAATAATATGGATGGTTTGCAAGTCTTTCAAGCATTTGATCAATAAAGGGTAGAGGGAAATGATCTTTTCTAGTGGTGGAGTTAAATTTCCGATAATCAATACACACTATATGGCCGGTGATAGTCCTAGTTGGGATTAGTTCATCTTTTTCATTTTTGATAACCGTGATTCCACCCTTTTTAGGCACTACATGGACCGGGGATACCCAAGTACTATCGGATATAGGATAAATAATCCCCGCATCTAGAAGTTTAAGAATCTCTTTCTTGACAACCTCTTTCAAATTAGGATTTAACCTTCTTTGATGCTCAATAGAAGTCATTGATTCATTTTCTAGATGGATCCGATGTGTGCAAAGAGATGAAGAAATTCCTTTAATATCATCAAGTGAATATCCAATGGCTTTCCTAAAATTTTTCAATTCTTTCAAAAGGGTGGAAGTCTCATTTTCACTAAGCTCATCATTAACTATCACCGGGTATGACTCATTTGGACCTAAGAACGCATACCTTAGTCCAATTGGGAGCGGTTTGAGGTCCACCTTTGGGGCTTTGAGCTCGCTCCAATCATCATCATAGCTAGTCTCACCATCGCTAGCTTCTTGCTCGTCTTCGAGCTCAACATCCAAAGCACTCATGTAGTCAATTTCTAAAGCACTCACATTGTGTTCCACACCATCTTTGACAAGTTCTTTGTGTGCTAGCTCCAAAAACGAATTTTCTCCAACAAGTGCTTTGTATGAATTTAGCAACTTCATGTACCCAACACTCTCCTCATGAAGATACTCATTCTCTCCATGCTCCTTCGTCAAAGAAATTTGGAGATGATCCTCCAAGTTCAACTCCTCTAGAAGCTCATCCTCTAACTCCTCCATAGCTTCAATGTAGAAGACTTGACCATCGATAGTGGGCTTCTTCATCATCTCATTGATGTCAAATTTAAGCACATCGTCTTTGCCCAAATGAAGATCAATCTTCCCTTCTCGCACATCTATGATAGCTCCGGCGGTGGCTAAAAATGGCCTTCCAAATATGAGAGGATCTTTGGGTTCTCCCAACTTCTTTGGTATAACTTTCCTTTGAATTATGGCACTACACTCATGGGAGAGAATAACCATTCCTTCTAAATCCTTGGTTCTATCCTTGATTGCGTCTTTGAGAAACTTGTTGTTTTGCGGGACAAACAAGAAAGCATCAACCAAGGGCATAGTCACTTGGACCTTGTCCATTTGCTCATCAAAAATTGCCATATATTTCTCCATGAGTTGCTTCTTGAAGCGGCTCGGGAAAGGAAGCTTGGGCTCATAAGGTGGCGGGACAAAGGTAGTCTTCTTCTTTGTAGGTGTTCCCGCGGGTTTGTCTTCTACAATCCTTGTTCCCTTAGCTTTACCCGAAACAGCATCTTCTTCACCCACAATCTCTTCATTCTCAATGACCACCTCCCCACTTTGGTTCTCAAAGTCCTCGTTGAGATTAGATGGTAGCTCTCGTGAGGGAAGCTCTTTTCCACTACGCAATGTGATAGCGTTGCAAAACTCCTTTGGATTAGCTTCGGGTTTTCCCGGTAAAGTTCCTTGTGGCCGCGATGAAGATGATGCACATTTGCCCTCCATTTTGTTGAACCTAGATGACAATGCCTCAAATTTGGAGTTGAGGTCATTGTAAGAACAGTCCACCTTGTTGTGGATATCCGCCATTTTCTTATTCAAGTCCATGGCTCCTTGAGCTTGGCCTTGTAAGAGTTGTTGAAGCATGTTCTTCATCTCGTTGTCTTGAGGCGTTGTGTTGCTCGCTTGTCCTTGTTGCACAAAACCGGGTGGTGTAGATTGTTGCTTGGGTTGAAACCCACCTTGGTTTCCTTGAAAGTTGTTCCTTGGAACGAACGGTCTTTGTTGGTTGGAAGGGACGAAGTTCTTTTGTGGAAAGCCTTGACCTTGAGTGTTTTGTTAATGATACACTTGGTCTTGAGGATTCGCCACATTATTGCTTCTATAGGAAAAATTTGGGTGATTCCTATAGTTTGGGTTGAAAACTCCTTGGTAGCCACCTTGACTACCCACATAATTGATTTCCTCTTGCTTATTATCACCATCAACTCCCTCTTGATAGCCTTGTTGGTCATCAAAATCACCAACATAGTTTACGGTGGATTGTGAGGCGTGGATAAGCTTGTCCATCTTGTCGTTGAGGGCCTTAATATCCCTTCTCGTCTTTTGATCATCAAACTCTCT
Organism: Eutrema heterophyllum; assembly: GCA_002933915.1. Taxonomy (NCBI): domain Eukaryota; kingdom Viridiplantae; phylum Streptophyta; class Magnoliopsida; order Brassicales; family Brassicaceae; genus Eutrema; species Eutrema heterophyllum. The sequence goes on from PKMM01020990.1 coordinate 166,152, forward strand.
ACCGCTCCTTGAAGATCTATCATAGTCTTCGCCATAGTTCCCATCACTTTGTGCCAAGTTTTCCACCAACTCTAAATCGTCATCCACTTCTTTACCCAAGAATTTTCCATTGCTTGCGGTATCAAGGAGCATCCTAAACTTGGGAAGGACACCGCGGTAAAGAGTGCTAAGTAGAGACTCGTCCGAGAAACCATGGTGAGGACATTGCATGGTGAATCCTTTGAAGCGTTCCCAAGCCTCACTAAAACTCTCATTCCCCTTTTGAGTGAAGCTTGATATCTCATTACGAAGCCTTGATGTTCTTGTCGTGGAGAAAAACTTTGCATGAAAAGTCTTCTTGCATTGGTCCCAAGTTTTGATAGAATCTTGTGGAAGATTCTTTTCTCATTGGTGTGCCTTGTCTCCAAGCGAGAACGGGAACAAGCGCAACTTGAAACCATCTTCCGAGACTCCATTGATCTTCGTCATGCCACAAATGCGGTCGAATTAATCCAAGTGATCTAATGGGTCATCCATGGCCAGCCCATGGAACTTGTTGCTTTGCACCATAGAGATAATACCGGATTTGATCTCAAAATTATTGTGTTCAACCGGTGGTGGAGCTATCCATTGGCGGTTAGCATGTGTGTTTGGTGCATCACTGGCTCTAATTGGTCTTGGAGGTCGTGGTGGATGAATTGGAACTCGGTTCACACCAACACCTTGGTGACCAACACCATGAACGGGTGCTTCTTGGTTTGCAATCGGAGGGTCTTGAGCTGACTCCATACCCAACCTTTCAAGGTGTTGAGCACGCCTTCGTTCTTGTCTTTCTCTTGTATTTTCTCTTACTAACTCACGGATGTCGTCAACACGTTCAACAAGGTTTGCACTTCCTCTTGATCTCGTGTTCATGCACCTATATGAGAAGAGGAGAAAACAAAGCGAAAAAGATTAGGTAACAAAGTAAAAATAACACTTAGTCTCAAGATGAATCAAAATCCTAATGATTAATGTTAAACCCAAATGGCGACGGCGCCAAATTGATAACAGATATTTTCGTGTTCAATTATCCAAATGTACTCATGTCATTGTAGCACTTGAGATGTCAATCCATAATGGGTTAAGATTAAACACTAAGAATACATAAAATTTCTCAATCTAAGCAGTTCAAGAAGAGGTTTTCTAACAACATAAGTGATATTGAAAACAAGCTCTATTCAACTAAAGTAAAAGATAGAAACTCAAACTAAAACGCAAATTATGGTTTAAGACAATACTAAAAACGAATCCAAGGGTGAAGAATGCGATTGCTGGTAACTTTAGAGGTTCACAATGATGCCAATATACTCAGGTAATGTTAATCCTTATACTACAATCATTAAATAAGACTAACCCAATTCCTTGGAATTAGTCACTTTGGAAATTACCAAATCAAGAACAAATTCCCATTTGTGATTTAATAATTTCCAAGCATTAGAAACAAGATCATTTAGTCAATTAACACCTTAGACAACTATTTCCATATGCTAAGAATGTAAAATCCCTTGATTAGTTCATAGGGGAATTTCATCGAACACCTTCCGAGCGTGAAATTCTTTATGATCTAAACCAACAAGATCAATGTCGATTTAGCATTAAGAACATTAAGCAAGGTAGGATTAATGATAATCTAGGCCCTAACATCATTGATTCACACTAAAATTACCTAAATCTACTTCACCCTAGAATTCTAGAAAACTACTCACAACCCATGTTTATCTCCACATATCCTATAAAGGAAATGTTTAGATTCATGGTAAATGATAAGAAAATTGATAGATGAAAGAATTAAACAAGAACTTGCATAAATCACTCAAGAATCTCTTACAATCTCCCTTTTTCTCTCTAAAGTCGAGTTTTACAAAGTCAAAAACAAGATAGATCTAAAATTAGGTCTTTAATAATTTATATAAAGTTTGGTCGCAGAAGTCACATCGGGGTGCATCTGGCCGATGCAGCACCCCGATGTGAGTTAGCCGAAATGTCCGGAGAAGTCGCGTCGGTGTGCTGTTGCCCGATGCATGATGCCGAGGATTCTCCTGTCTTGTCTGAGGGAAGCTGCATCGGTGTGCTGTTGCCCGATGCACGACACCGATGTGAGTTAGCCGAATGGTCCGACAAGATTACATCGGTGTGCATCATACCGATGCAACACCCCGAGGATTTTCTTGTCTCTTCTTCTCTACTGGCGTCGGTGTGCTGTTGCCCGATGCAACACCCTGAAATAACTTATGTTTTCCTCTTCTCCTTGTACTTCTCTTCCTTTGGCGATTTCCTTTGCTCTTGATCCAAATGCCATCATCTCCAAACTCCTCAATGCTTCAATAAGCACCTAGAAACACTCAAAACAATGCAAGACTCACTAGGACCTATCCTAAACTGACTAATGACTCTTAGTTGATGGAATGTTAAAGAAAAGCTACAAAAATGCATGCAAAAGACACAAAAGCTAAATGAAATGTACGTCAAAAAGAGGTAAAATGTGCAAATATCACAGCCATCGGGATTTGTTGATCCGACCAAACCAAACCACGTTTGCCTTCTCAAAAAGTCCCTATACGGTCTGAAACAAGAGCCACGTACTTGGTACCAACGTTTTGCAGATTATGCCACCAAAATTGGCTTCAAAAACAGTAAGAGCGATGCTTCGTTATTTGTTCTCCGACGTGGCTCTGACATCGCATATCTTCTTCTCTACGTTGACGATATTCTACTCACTGCCTCCTCACCAACTCTCCTCAAATCTGAATTTTCAATGACCGATCTAGGATTACTTCACTATTTTCTTTGAATTTCTGCACACATGGACAACAATGGCATGATGCTGAGCCAACACAACTATGCCGCAGACATCCTACACCGAGCTAACATGTCCAATTCCAATCCATGTGCTACTCCCGTAGACACCTCCGCTAAACTTCATGTCGACGCCAGACCACCTGTAGCTGATCCAACCCTATATATAAGTCTTGTTGGTGCCCTACAATACCTCACTTTCACACGTCCAGACATCGCCTATGCCGTTCAAAAAGTTTTCTTATATATGCATGATCCGCGCAAACCTCACTTCAACGCTCTAAAACGCATCCTCCGCTACATCAAAGGAACCATCACTCACGGCCTCCACCTCTCTCGCTCCAAGACCACCACACTCACCGCCTACACAAATGTGGATTGGGCTGGAAGCCCTAACACTCGTCGCTCCACTTCTGGGTATTGTGTCTTCTTTGGCGATAACCTAATTTCATGGTCATCTAAACATCAACAAACATTCTCCCGTTCAAGTGCCGAAGCCAAATATCGCGGAGTAGCAAATGACGTTGCCGAAACGACATGGATTCGTAATCTCCTACTCGAACTTCACTGTCCTATCACCACCGCAACCATCGTCTATTGTGACAATGTAAGTGCCATGTACTTATCTACGAATCCCATCCAACATCAACGAACCAAGCATATCGAGCTCGACATTCTCTTTGTTCGTGAAAAAGTTGCGCTCGGCAAAGTACGAGTTCTACACGTGCCTTTCTCACACAAATACGCCTATATCTTCACCAAAGGTCTTACCTCATCATTGTTCAACGATTTCAAGTCCAGTCTTCACGTCAAAAGCTAATGACGATTCGACTGAGGGATGGTATTAGATTAGGAATGCATATATTCTTTTATGTATATTAGGAATCTGATTTATTAGCCTATAACGGCTCTCTTGTAGGTAATCTCCTTTATATTCTCATCAATACAATAACACCAATCACGGATTGGAATTAACTCAATCAAATAGTTACAACCTATAGAAACATAAGTAATAGCATATAAATTCAAATGTGAAGAACAAGTCATAGAAGATCCCTAAATGTTTTAGGGGACGTTCCAAGAGTTCATGGACAACTAGCGGTTCCAAGGACGTTTGGAGATAAGAGCTTAAAGATACATCTGAGCTCAGAACCAGACATAACACACCACACAATCGATGGTGAGTGATGGAATATGGAAGGTATTTGATCTCCTTGCACCTTATCATCAGAGTAATGGAATCTGAATTTGATGTCGAACCAAGAGGCTATGCACACGATCAAAAGCATAAAAGATCTACATGCGGCAGCAAAGGAGTTGATAGAAGAAGCAATCTCTAAGAAAAGCAAAGATGACATCTCATGTATTGTTGTAAGGCTCCATTAATATACTTGTTTCTCAAAGGGTTTTCATAAGATGGAGATTCATGATGGGAAGCGGACATTGTTTTGGCATGATGATTGACATAACAGGTCCGAGATGTGTAATTGATATGGGGATAAGCTCTAATGCAACAGTGGTGGAGGCGTTTGATTCTCGTCGTCGACGGAGACACTGGAATTCTGAACGACAATGAGGGGATGATTGTATCTTGTAATCGAGATCGACGGGAAGGTACATATGTGGCATTATGGAAGCAAGCAGAAAACAAGTTCAAGCAGAAATTCATAACAAAGGAAACTTGGAACCTAATTCGAAAAAAGCTATCCAACTGCAAATTGGTACAACGGCGTCTGGTTCTCCCACGCGACGCCAAAGTACTCGTTTGTTACACGGTTAGCAACTTTGAACCGTCTAGCAACAAGAGATCGTATAAAGCAGTGGAAGGGTGATCACCAAAATAATTGTATTTTTTTGCGGCCCAGAAGAAACAAGATCTCATTTCTTTTTCTCTTGCTCTTACACATCAAATATATGGCACAATCTGAGTTTGAGATTTCTCACGGGAGACTACTTTGTTTGGTGGGAGCAGCTTTTGTATCTCTTACACAAGTCTACTCTCAACCGAATAAAGACTTTTCTCTTCAAATACACATTCCAAGCTACTATTTATTATATTTGGCGAGAGAGAAATGACATGAGAAACGGTGAACCTCCATCTCCACCGGCTCGGCTAATCAAATGCATCGATTGCAATGTTCGTAATCGCTTCACTTCGATCTGCAAGCAAAAGATAATGGGCTTTGAAGATGGCTTAATGGAGTGGTTTGTCACTCGACCGTGAATAAGTTGAATGTAGAATCTCTAATTTCTCTACTCAAATTTCAAAAACAAAGTTGCATTTATTGTAAATAAAATTTTTGATTGACATTCAATTCAAAAAAAATATGTATAGATATATATATATATACTTGTTTCTCTAAAAATTTGAAGCTCATGTTAAAAAAAACTAGACTCATATGATGTTGTGTTATAATTGTTACTAATTAATAGAACTAATTCCTGGAGATTTACTAACACAGTGGTCTTTCATAAGTTCCCGGGTCTTCTCCACGTCAGCCCAACGGTCAACTCCGGCATATATATTCGACAATAGCACGTAATTTCCGCTGTTTTCAAGTTCTAGCCCCAATAAATGCTTTAGCGCAATTTTACCCCTCTCCAAGTCATTGTGGATTTGAGCTGACCCGAGAAACGATCTCCATAACATCGCATTTGGCTTCATCGGCATCTTCTTGATGCATTCTTCAGCTTCTTTCAACCGCCCGGATCGGCCAAGTAGATCAACTAAACATCCGTAATGCTCAACTTTAGGCTCGATCCTATAAACTGCTTTCATTGAGTTGAAAATTTGGAGACCCTTGTCGACTAGACCCGAGTGCGAACACGCGGATATCGTCACCACAAAAGTCACTTCGTCCGGGATCACTCCTTGGGAGATCAAGTTCTTGTACAATTCGATACCTTCTTGGCCAAACCCGTGAACTGCTAAACCGCGAATCATGGCATTGTAACACGATGCGTCTCTCTTACACATTTCGTCAAACACTTGGCGTGCAAAACTTAAACATCCGCATTTCGAGTAGAAATCGATAAGAGAAGTTCCAACGAACTGGTTAAGAGTCAGATTGTTCTTCAAGAGATAAACATGAGCCCATACTCCTCCACGAAACTCACCCAAATTCGCACAAGATTTGATTAAAGCTACAAGAGAAACCTCGTTAGGTCTCACATGCGAACTCCTTTGCATATCAACAAACAATCGCAAAGCCTCCTCCGATAAACCGAGATCACTCTCACTCTCGCCGTCGCCGGAATTAGCGTACGCAGCGAGAAGGGTGTTCCAAGTGGCCAAATCAGGTCCTCTAATTCGATCGAACAGAGATCTAGCTGCTCTCAATTTCCCGCAATTGGCGTAAAACCCAACCAAAGCAGCTTGCACAAACCGATCATGATTAACCGGTTCGATGAGTTTCAACACATGGGCATGAAGAGCCCTGCCATGGCGATGCCACCGAGGATCAAAGCCAGAGGCTTTGAAGAGAGAAGGATAAGTGAATTCGTTGGGTCTGAGAGAGACGGATCCAGAGCTCGAAATCTGAGTGTATAGAGAAAACGCGAGATGGGTTTGAGTAGATTGGTGATTGGAGACGATGGAGGAGATGAGAGTGTTGTAAAGGAAGACGGAAGGATTAGGGATCCTGCGGAAGACTGAGAGTGCGTAGGATAAGCAGACGGTGGGGGATAAGAGAAGGAGCTTACTGAGAGGAAATGTGTGGTGAGAGAGGCCGATTGTGAGGAATTGGCCATGGATTTGCTTGAGATTTTCTAGGGTTTTGCATTTTGATATTAGGTTTAAGCATCGATGATCGTTGCTTGTGCTTGGAGATGTCATATGCAAAATAGCTAAGTTATTTCTGCGTTTCCTCAGTTTCTCAATTTTGAAATTGAGAAGAAGATCAAATTAATTTTGCAGTTTGGATATTACAGGCCCAATATTATAACCCCTGTTGGGTTTCATTAACATATTATAAGCCCATGTTATCCTTTTTTTTTTTTAATCAATACTATAAAACTGTGCTCTAAGCTTTTTTTTTGTTTTGAGAAGACGACATATCATTAAAAAATCAACCAATTAAAACATTTTGTTTAATACAGATCAGTTTAAATTAATACATGTCAGCTTGAGACCCTGGTTTTAACCTCACGATGCTTCCTACCCCTGCTCTCTTACTTCTCCTTGCGATCTCTGTTTTCCTCTCTCTTTCTCTCGCCACAACCTTAAAACCTCTCTCTCCTTGCTTTTTTATTTTTAATTTGCTCTCTAGATTCAGGTTTTTTAAAATCAATCCTCTCTCTCTCTCCCTCTTTCTCCCTCTCTCTATCTCTAGGAATGTCCGTGGATTTCAGCTTGCTCAGCCTCTTTGATTCTGTCCCCGGCTCAGAGATCCGAAACCAGTGGGGGGGCTCGGCACCGTTCGATCCAACTCATGGAAGCGTATGTCATCTGCTGTTTTCCCAGCGAGCGTGGTTGCTGGAATCGAGCCGTTGGTACCATTCAAGGATGTACCAAACTCGGAGAAATTGAACCTCTTTGTGAGTAAAGTTAGCAAGTTGGGCAAGTTGTGTCTAGGAAGGTATGATAATCATAGTTTTAGTACGATAGCATTTGCTTTCTTTGCATTAATGTGGATTTTTCATCTTTGACATTGTCGGGCTGAGTTGTCACATTGATGAAGAGCATCCTGTCGAGGCCAAGAATGGGGTAATTAACGATCATCGACCCTTCTGTAGCGTTTGGAAATCTTGATGTTTTGTTTGCTTCTCAAAGGTCTTAAGCTTAGCCTTGTCCAGATTATACAAAAATTAGTTTCTTTTTAGAAAGTTTGAAGCTTCCTTGAAATTGAAAATGTCGGTTTTATGTTCTGCTCTTCGTGATGGTGAAATGCTTTGTCCCTGTTGTTTCTTCTTATCAGATGAGCCAATTAGCAGCCTTTTGAATCCAATCTTGGAATATTTCGTTAGATTGAGTATTCGTCATTAGCTGGTAATTGGTAAATTAGTGATCTTTCATGATCCAGATGCTACTTTTTGAGCTACGTTATCCGTAGGCTCTTAAAAATGGAGCTGATATAATGTGTTTTTTGGTTTTCCAGGTGTGTCCTGTATGCACAAAGAGGGTGGGATTGGATATCGTTGGCCACATTACGACCCAACATGCACATTTTTTTAAGATAACCTTTCAACTTTTGATATCTTGATCTTTTCTTATTCCAGTATCTGATGCTTTGATCTGTCTATAGCTTGTTCGATAGTACACAATCATTTGTTTAACTTTGATCAAATAGAGACTGCAGGACTGAGCCTGGCACAATAGGAATTATTGTATTTTGATCATAAACTACTCATTATGTCGCAGCATGTAATCAATTGTTTCTGCTTTCTTGTCACATCTCTGAGTTACATCACAGATGGTTCCATCAGAAAATTTACTAATTTGCTAACATATGTGGTTGTGAAGATGTTATCTCAGTGGTTGTGAAGAGCAAAGTGTAAATTACGAAGGTTTGATAAAAGTGGTTGTACAAACGAAGGTTTGATAAAAGTGGTTTCGTGAGTTTACAAAAACTTCACAAAACCTTCACAAATTCACGAGTTATTTGATGTAGATTTTTATGAATAGGTTATATACCCCATGAAGCTGTTTTAAAGCACCCATCAATCCACACCCATACCATGGTATTCCAGTCAAAGACCGGAAATCTGACAACAGGCGTAAGATGAGGAAGAAAGAGAAGGATGTTGTGAGCAAAGGATCTTCAAATTTGACCAATTGGAGGAAGAAGAAGAGAATTTGATGGCGGGGAGGTATCCAAACGATCTATTCAAAGAGGTATGTCTACGCTCGATAAGGTTTCATTACTATCAAATCCTTGACATAAACTGATAGAAAATATGTAGATTCATGATCATCTGTTTTTTTTTTTTTCTTCTTTCTTTTTCCAAATCCTGTAATAGATTGTTTTAGATAATTAAAATCTATTAGTCCACGTAAGAATATGGCATGAACATTTTCATATTTGGCGCACACATATAGTAGCTCAAATTTCTCTTGTTTTTGATCCTACAACATTTGGAAGACATCATAAAGTTTGACTTTCTTCAAAACATCTGGAAATTTGGAGACTTTATGCAATGTCTTGCACAAAATGATGCAAACTTGCAAATCCGGATAAGTTTCTTCTACTACTTTTCCCAGAATGACAGCTAACATATCATCAGGTAGATCAGTAAGCACTTATTTAGACCTGATTTTTAACTCTAAAAATTAGAATGATATATTGAATGGTTCTAATTTGGTACC